>MU090044.1:0-49453 GCA_014858505.1 Corymbia citriodora subsp. variegata
CCTAGAACACATTACATTTATATGCCCGATTATGGTGAAGTTTATATATGAATGCCACGAGTGAATTTCCTATAGTTTGAAGAAGGTGTGGCTGTTTCACTTGTATTACTTCTTATGTCTTATCTCGTGTAAACAAAATGCGAGAAACTTGCTGCAAATTGAAGGGCTAGACATTTCGGATTTGTTTTAAGGATTTTACTTTTGTATATCCACTACAAAGCATTGGTTTAATTGAGCAAATTAGGTACTTTGAATATTTTATACCAGGAAATTAAAAAAAGAAAGCTATAAGAAGTGTGATTTTTATCCATATAAATCTGCAGGAGTAAAAACGAATAAATCAAAAACGAAATTAGAAACTCAATAATAATGGTTTCCCAGAATGTCAACGAAACATTTGAAAGGTTTTACTCCAACATATGGAGGTTACACCACCAAATGATCTTGAAAAAGAAAAGTAATTTTAAAGGTACATAAAATGTTTTATAGTTGGCCAAAATCTTTAATAATCTCAAATAAGATTCCCTTGTTGAAATCTAAATTTTAATGACCTATTTAGTCATTTATTGCATAAAAATTAAGAGTTAATCTTGATCATTGAATAAATATATTAATATTGCAAATTAATTTAAGAATCAGTACGTTTGCATTGAGCAAAGGTGGCAATGGATGAGACGAGAAGCATGGTTATCAATTATATGGGCGATTTGGCGTGCGAAATGTGCTTGAGTTTAAGTTTCCAAATCACTTGAAACTTCAAGACAATAGAACTAGCAATTTTTCTAGAATGATGAGGCCATTTAGGGGGAAATTGTCTAAAAGTCTTAAACCTATTGCGTTATTGTTAATTCAGTCCTAAATCTTTCAATTTACCAATTAAGTTCTAAATATTTTTAAATTTTTTCAAATTGAGTTTATCCGACTAATTTTGATCGGAAATTGCTGACATGGACGATTGGCCCTATGAGACATTTTTTAAATAATATTTTCATAATATATTGATTTTTATAATTTTTTTCTTTTTACTTTTCTTTGCTTTTTTTTTTTTAAGGCCTGGCAAGGGTGGCTGGCCATCATAGATGGGGGCACAAGAACCCTTGCCCTTAATCGATGAAGGCCGTGATGCCCTCACCAAATCTGGCCAAGTGAGGGCTTAACGACCCTTGCCGGCCTTAACTCCAAAAACCACAAAAAAGCAAAGAAAAGAAAAAAAAGGAAAGAAAAAATGATAAAAATTAAAAAAAAATGATAAAAAATCGGTGGAGAATGGCGGGAGGCTGCTTGTGGCTGGTGTCATTGGTGATGGCGGCAACAACCGGATGGTAAGTGGGCGGCTAGTAGTGAGGGAGAGTAATAAGAAGAGTTTTTAATTCTCATTTTTGTTTTACAAATAGAAAAATAGAAAATTTTACTTTTCATTTGTGTTTTAAATCTATTTCTAGACTAAAAATTTGTTCCCAAAATAGATAAATTAAATTATATTATCAAGTAGATTTCTATTTCAAACATGTTCTCGGGAATAGAGAAATAGATCTGACTAAAAATAGACTGATTATTATGTATACTCAGTGAGAAGTGAGGATTAAAGAATAGAAAAATATTAGAGAGTGAAAATTCGAGCTTGAGTTGCGTGCCTCGGTTCATACGTGAGGAGTGGTGGGCGTATATATTGGCTTTTCATCTGAATATTAGTGTATCACTTTCCGTTGGTCTTAATTGGAGCTGTATGTGTACAAGAAACTTAAACCTTGTTTTGTAATCGGCCAATTTTTAATTATTTTTGTTCTTTTGTTCTTCGGAAAAGAAGAAGAAGAAGAAGAAGAAGAACCTATTTGGTAACGTCAAATAATTTTTTTATTCCCAAGAATAGATTAGTTGTTAGGGAATAGATTTGGAATATAAACAAGAAGAAGAAAAAAATTACTTTTTTGTTCCTGGGAACATTTTCTAAAACCAAGTCATTTTCTTTTTAGCCCTTTCTTCTTCATCCTCTTGTAGCCAATCGCCGGGCTCGACGATAGCCAGTGATCAGCTAGAGATGAGGTTCGGTGACCTTGTCGTGGCTGGGCGAGGTCGAGAGCCAATCTTGCCGAGGGCCAATGAGGCTCCCCCTAGGTTGGCAAGGTCACCGACTCTTGTGTCTAGTTGGTTGTCGACCATCGCCGAGGCTAAAGGATGAAGAAGAAGAGAGGAGAAAAAGAAAAGAAAAGAAAAGAAAAGAAAAGAAAAATCTTAGAAAATTATTAAAAAATCAAAAGAAATTCTATGTTATAAAAAAAATTTGAAGTTGTACCAAATACATTTATATTCTATTTCTATTCCGGGAATAGAAATTTTGTGCAATTATCTAACTTGTTCGAATGCTTAGAAACTCGTCTAGAAAACATAATAAGAAAAAACTATTTCTGAACAAAAATTGTTTCCGGAAATAGAACGATTACCAAATGCACTCTTAATCGATAGTGTAAAACTACAATCGATGCTTGCTCGTCAAATTATTTAGTGCTTCTAGTATAGTTAGATTTAAGATTTAAGTCTCACATGTCGTCAAATAAAAAAAAAGAAAATGATAAAAGTTAGTTTTCCTTATATTAAATATCATTTAGAGATTAAACTTGGTACATGTTTTCTCTATAGTTTAGAAGTGCGCTTAGATATCAATTTTTGAATTTAGCTCACAGAGGTTGCTGTCCGTGGGCTTAATAACTTGGCCATGTAATATTTTTTGCCTGACATTTATCGGGTTCTCAGCTTTGCATTTTACTCTAAGCTTTTACTAGTTGGGTGTTGAATTCCCGCAATTTAGACAATTGTTTGCCCCTTTTTCCTTGGGAAAATTCCAACTAAGGGCCATAAGTGCTATAATTTTCTCAAATAAAGGCTCAAAATGCCATTATTTTCTCAAATAAGGATATGAAGTGAATCTTATTTCAAATAAAGACTTAAAGTGTATATATCAGTTTCAAATAAGGGCTTGAACACACTAACTATGAAAGGCAATTTCATCTGTTTAAATTTTTAAAATTTTTCTTTTTTTTAAAAACTGAAATTAAAAAGAAGACAAGGGGGAGAGGGTGCTCCCTCTTGCCTGTGGCCACCGCCCCATCGTTGGTGGGGTTGTAGTGAAGGCGCTTGGGGGAGGGTCGACAACCTTGGTTGATTGGAAGCAAGGGCCAACCCTTGCCTTTGAACGGTCAGGGTCGCTGGCCTTCGCTATTGCCTCACCGGGGATAGGGTGGTGGCTACAGGCGGGAGGGAACACCTTCTCGCATGTGCTTTCCCTTTTTAATTTAATTTAATTTGTACATGGACTAAAATACTTCGGATCGTCTGGAATTTTTTGTTGGCCATCAAGGCTAGGCCTTATTTGAAATGGCTATAATCACTTTAGGACCTTCTTTGAAACTGATATGAGCACTTTAGACCTTTATTTAAGAAAACGAGAATAATTTTAACCCTTATTTGGAATTTTCCTATTTTTCTTTTTACAATGGTTAGGTTTTGTGTAGGATCATAATGAACTCCCCCATAGAATTTTTGCATAATCATTTAATGGCTTTGATACCTTATGATCATAATTGGTAATCAAGATTGCATGACTACTTAGTTAACACACCTTCAAGTTGATGGTATAGAAAGGGTGCTAATAGAAGCATTAGCGTAAAGAAATTCCTAACCCTAGAATTTCTGATTTTGTAGGAATTGGGATAACGATCCCGCATCTTAATTGTTTTTTTACTGATCCCAAATGGCTAATGGAGACTCTTAGAAATACTTAGGTTGTTAAACTACACATCAAAACGAAATCCAACATTGCGAAAGATATGGGCTTGGGAGAGCTCATGTTTGGGTTGATGGGCCACTCTGCCCCTCTCTTTAGGCAATCCTCTAAACTTGTTTTATCCCCCTCCAGATGGAAAAGGGAGGTCACGATATATCCATGATACCTCTAGTTTGCAAAGTACCCACATGTTACTTGGGTTTTTAATCGACTTGTAATAAATTAGTGGTGACTCCTAAATAAATAAAATTGCATGTTTAATTGATACAATAAATGCCTAAAGTTGTGAATGGTATGGGTTTGGAAGAGTCTGCACTAAGTGTAAGCTTAGTAATTTATTAGCTTTCCTTGGCGGTTCACCTTTGGAGAGGTTGTGACATCTTTTATCATAACTCGTCCTAAAGACCCATACTTTCTTATATGTAATTTTGTATGAAATATCGCAACATGCATATAAAATTTAAGAGAAGAGTGATTTTTATAGTAAGTAGGTTCATTTTTGTCATCAATGACTGCAAAAAACGTTGCATCCTAAACTGATTGTAATTACAATCTTTACTGAGTTTCTACAAGAAAACACGTAGCAAATTTTCCTTTTGGGCTTTCATTACTCCCACACTTGGAACTATTTTGGATAAGTACATTAAAAATTTTAAAACTCATCACGAAAGTATAATTAAATCCTAAAACTTGCAAAAATTGCAATTGAGTCATATGATTTGTCAAATTGGTTCATTCGAGTTCTTTCGCAAAATCCATTCAATTTGATTAACGGAAAAAGTTGACGTGACTTTTTTTTTCTCTATCCTACATGGCAATGACATGGCTAAGATGATGTTATTTTGGTCTAAATTTTTTTTTAATGAATTTTATTTTAAGTGAATTTAAAATAAGTTAAATTAAAAAAAAAAGGAGAAACCAGGCGGTGAGGCCTCGCCAAATTGGGCAACCTCGCCCCTCTTGAGTTGGCTGAGGACGAATTGCTAGAGGAAGTAGACAGGGATTACGAGTGAGGAAGCGGAGGGGCGATGGAGGAGAAGAAGGGAAAAGAAAAAACACAAAAGAAAAGAATAAAATAATTAAAAATTCAAATTTTCTTAAAATTAAAGAATTAAAGAAATTAATTTTTATTGAGATAAAATCATGAGATTGAAAACATTTTCCAATTAGATCCAAATATTAGGGAACATTTTCGATCATACATTAATAAATAAAGGAAAACTAACCATGTTATTAAAAAATGCTGTTCGTAAAGTAATATAATTTATCATTAAGTTTTTCACGAAACAAACACATCAAGTTACGTAAAATATTTATTAGATAACTTCTTGTCAAATAACAAGCTGTCTTGGTTTGTTGGGCCATTAAGCCCCTTAAGCCCCTCAAGTTCTTTTTGTTTTCTTGTTCAAATTATATGTTGCAAAGCATTTACAAAAAAATTTAAGTGTTTTTTATAGCAGCTCGATATGACCCCATACCTAGAACTAACATCATTTAACCTAATTGCGACATTGTAGTATAAGCTAAAAAGTAAAATATAGGAAAAATTGCAAATGCCATCCTCAATTTTACTCTCCATATCAAATACTCTCCTCATATTTCAAAATCTTTACCATCCTTACCTTTTAAATTGGATTTGAGTTACATCTCACACCTATGCATAATTTATTAAGTTAATATTTTTTAATTTCTCAAATTGCCCGTTCCCAACCTTTGAATCCACTTTTTTGGTATGGATTATGAGAGTGCATGATGGCAGAAAGGTCTTCTTAGATTGGGAAGATGCTAAAGGTAGCTCTTGAAATGTGACAAGAAATTTGATAAAAGAAAATGTGATGAGAATACTCGTTAGGGGAACTGGTACGTTTAATTTTAGAAGTGAGATTTTGCTCCCACATTTCACAAAGAGGCAGACGAAAAAAGAAAAAAACAATGTGATGAGAATATTTAATATGGAGAGGGAGTTGGTGATGCCATTTATTCCGAATGTTTATGTTGCTTTGGATAGGGAAACTTCATTGAAGAAAAGAAGTGGATTCGCACTCTGAAACCAGGACTAGAAAAGCTGTTGCAACTATGCACTAAATTGGTGAAACCAAGGCCTTTGGCCTCGTCCTGACCCATGATAATGCAGAGAATACGAGAAGACGTAAGATGAAGAGGCCGTCCTACTTGGTGGGATGAAGCGAATGATCAAATCCGAAACGGCGATACCAAGAGAGCTTGACTACCTACGTCTTTCTCTAATAATTTACTCAAGGCGATCTTTAATGTTTCCGGGGTAGCTTCTTTCCATCAATTTCTTTTTTTCAAACAAACAAAAAGTAAAAGTAAGAAGAGGAATAATCCCTCCATCTCGGATCAATTTCATATATTTTATAATGTCAAAAGTGATGTCGCTATAACTTTCTCAACATTTCAGTTGAAATAATAAGACAGTTATATTGCATTTGTTCTCAGCATGACTTTGTTTCCTGAGTAGTCATGAAATGGACCCGCTTTGCTTATGCGAAAACATTTAACACTAACGTTAGGGACATACATGGTATCCTCGCTGTCAAATAAAAGTTTATTTTAACAAGAAAAAATCTCGGCCTAAATCCTCTAAGGTCTAAAATCAATTCCAAATGGAGTTGCTAAGTCGTCATGACCTACTCTTTCCATTTGAAAGAGAAATGACATATATATAGGTTTAGGAGTATTGCCTAAAAAACAGATCTACGACCCTTGATTAGGCACGGGCTCTCATAAGCCCATACCCCGCCTAACATCGTTTGTTCAAGTTGACACTACAAATTTTTTTTAATGAGGAGTCACCGCTATAAAACAGGTGCACACTTTATCCTAAATTATCCGAAAATCACAACCAAATCCCCATTAACCTAGCTTCAGCGTTTCATCAAACATGTGGTGAGCAGTGACTTGGGCGAGAGGATCTTAACTCTTTTAGGATTCGCCTAGATCCAAACCCAGAGAAGTCACCAAGAAACATAAAGAATCAACCATGTCAGCTTACATAAACTCAGCGCGCATATGGACAAACAAGAGGAAGGAGACTCAGCTTCCGGTTGGGCCAAAACAGGGCAGAAGTGGGGCGCGTCATGTGGTAATAAGCTCAAATTGCAACAAAATGAACGCGAAAATGGATGAAACGAAGGCCTATGAAACAGCTACGAAATGTGTCTAGCAAATGATGGATGCCCAGAATGGACAGAGATTCAAGGACGATCGTGCGAGTTTCAGTTAGGCATCTAAGCAAACAGTTGGAGTGCGCTACTGGGACGAGCTGTTCCCGCCCCATAGCGGGACTCGAACTAATGCCGACGACCGTGACACATGGCGAGCAGGGATACTAGCACAAAGTGCAAGGGCGACGTGGCCTGGAGCTCGCGCGAGCCGAACGGCCGCGAGCTCCGGCTCAGCATGCTCGAAAACAAGGCAAAACAAGGTCGTGGCTTACCGGAACTTTGGGCGTGGGAGAGGAGGCAAGGCGGCAGGTCGTCGACCACGATTCAGGCGTGGTGGCTACCGGCGGTCTCTCCCTCCAGCTCGCTTCCCTCGCTCGAACTCTTACTCACGGCTCGCTTTCTCTCTCCAGCTCTCTCTCTGACCCCCTGTCCGAAGAACACCCCCTCATCGAGCTCTCTCTTTCCTTTTTATCCCTCTCTCCGTCCTCTCTCCGGGATGAAACCAGCTTGCCCCGTACCGACCGAGCGTCGCACGACATTTGACCGCACTGCTGTCCTCGCTCGGACGTTGTCGGTCGTCGTGCGTCGTCCCCGTTCGTCGGGGAGCCAGCGTCCAACGCAAGCGAGGAGAGAAGGAAAAGAGAAAAGGTGAGCGGGCCGGGCCGGGCCGGGGGAAGAAGAGGTGGGCTGGCCCGCGCCGCGGGAAAGAGAAAAAGAAAAGAAAAAGGGGCTGAGCAGGCCAAGCCCTGGCCCAGCCCCATTCCGCTTTTTTTTTCTTCCTAATTTTAACTTTAATTTTTTAAAGATGTAATTAATTAATAATTAAAAAATTATACCAGTAATGCAAATACTCCTAATGCCTATATGTGATGCATTTAATGAAAATTATTTTCTTAGAAGTTAGAAATTAATTCCTAATTTTCTATGTGATTAAACCCTAAATAAATATGCAAAATTTAGGTGTTAACTTCAGTGACAAACAATGTCCCTCCATGTCCATTGCACTTGGCTGGGAAAAAGTGGAGAATCGATCAAGATATTGGTTGGTGTAGAAGGGTACCGTGATAGAAGAAGAGTTAGCCTAACATAGGAGGCTCACAAGTCATGGAGAGACTTGTTAAGGTATATGTTCTAGAGTTTTAGGTGAAAGGAGTCCTAAGTTGGGGATGTGATGTAATGTGAAACAAGTAATATCTCAATTAGTCAAGAGCTCATACATTTAAGCTTATAAATGAAAGTACGTACAACCTATCACAACTTTCCTAAAGGTAAACTACCAAGAGAAAGACAATGAACTAGCAAACACTTAATGCAGACTCTCCCAAGCCCATACCATTCACAACTTTGGGGGTTTTCATTTAATCAATGTAACAAAAAATTTAATTTAATTAGGAGTTGCTATTAATTTATTATGAATCAATTAGAAATTCAATGTGTGAGAACATTTTACTTCTGCGAACCACGAATATCATAGATATGGGGAATTGATTTTGCTAGATAAATCTAATGCCCATTTGATACCTTTTTTTCTTTATTTCAAAGATATTTTGTAATTAGTCTCGGCCAATTTTTATGTTAGGCCACTGATATGTGATGAGTGATTATGTGGGGATGTAGATAAGAATTTAACAAGTAATAATTGAAGTAGTAAATAATTTGCTTAGGGTAATAGGAAAAGACCTTGATGCGCTAAACCACTCAATGATGTGATGTACGCATGACCTAGGTTAATGCAATTAACTCTTCTTGGGTAAGCACGAATTAATTTAAATGCTATGTTTCGTCCAAATTTTTTTTAAATGCATGTCTATATAAGTTCTAAATTAACAAGCATTGATGAACTAACACGAAATCCAAATAACGTGTATGCTATGTTAATAACTTAAATGCGACCTATATGCAACTCTAATGACATGAATTAATTACTACGTGAGAGATTTTGTATTTTCTTTTTTCATAGAAATACAAGACTAAGTTCTAGGATGACTTAAGTGACGTTATCAAGGAATGATGACCTAATGATTCAAAGCATGAGATGCAATTATTAAGTTACATGACCAAAACGCATCTGATTATTAGATATCAGCTAATATATGAGATGGATGTAAGGGAAAATTTCAAAAAAAAGGCTCAAGTGCCCTCAATTTCTCAAATAAAGGCCTGAAGTTGACTTTGTTTCAAATAAGGGCCTAAAATATTATCATTTTTTCAAATAAAGGCTTGAAGTGAATTTTGTTCCAAATAAGAGCCTAAAGTGGTTATATCTGTTTCAAATAAGGGCATGACTTTCCGGTGATCAAGGGCATTTTTGTCATTTACTATTTTCTTTTCTTTCTTTCTTTTTGGTCATCTTCTTCTCCATCACCAGTGGTTGGTCGGCCACCAGTGAAGCACACACCCCTCTCCCGATGTGGCCCTCGCCGGTGGCCGACGAGGGACCGACGAGGGATAGCCTCGCATGGGTGAGGCAACCCTTACCCTGGGGGAGGCCGGCCTCACCCGTGGTCAACGAGGGCTGCCTCACCCACGACCGATGAGGGTCGCCTCGCTCGCGGCCGACGAGGACCGACCTCGCCTGTGATCGACGAGGAGGGCTGACCTCGCAAACGGTCGTGGCGGCCTCCCTTAGGGCGAGAAATAGCCTTGCCTGTCCCTTGCCTGGGGTCGGGGAGGGTGGCCAACTCTCGCCAGATCTGGCGAAGTCGGCCTTGCCCATGGTCGATGAGGGCCAACCTCGTAGATGGCCGCGAGGCGGCCTCCTTAGGGCAAGAGACGACCTCGCCCGTCCCTCGCCTATGGCCGGCGAGGGTGGCCCTTACTGGATTAGGTGAGGGCAACCCTTGCCCAGCCCTCTGTGGGTGTCATCGGTGGCCGGTCGGCCACCGGCGATGATGAAGAAGATGAAACAGAAAAAAGGAAAAAGAAAAAGGAAAAGTGGCAAATGACATAAATGCCCATGATTGGTCGAAAAATTTAGTCGACCGTGACCAACAAGGTCAGGCCCTCATTTGAAACAATTATGGCCATTTCAAGCTCTTATTTGAAATAAGGTCAACTTTGAGTTCTTATTTGAGAAACTGAGGGCATTAGATGTAATGACTTGAATATTATTTAATTTGGGGCCCTTTTTGGAATTTTCCCTGGATGTAATGACATGAATATTATTTAACTAATCCTATATGAGATATGCATGCAAATTGTAATTTTTTTAAAGCTAAAATAGGAAACTACTCAAAACCTATGGTGACCTAACTTAAAATAGGAAATAATTTACATTAAACACTAATCCAAATTACCTAATTTACTAAATTACTTCATGGTTCCTAAAATATGCAATTTCAATTTAGAGAGCATAGGTGGATGCAATCTATCCTATATGCAATCCAATTTTTTTTTTGTAGCTTTTATAATAGGAATATTTCTTAAATTAATGACATGCAATATATAAGCTCACATAATCCGATACTCATGACATCCAACGTAGGAAACAAAGAAAGTCCGGGATCCAATCTTGGGTCTCAAAGATTGAAACCCTAATCGTAACCAGTTAAACAAGGAAACTTTCTATTTGGAAAACGTCTAAAATCTCAAATCAAATAGTGTTAGATTTGAATAACCATAATTTATGCAATTGAATATTTAAATTAAACTTAGAAAATTACCTGAATTGGATTACCAACTCAAGCGATGACCAACAGTGTGGGCCACCAGGAAGATTCACGGTGACAGTAACTAGCAAGGAACAAGAAGAGGTGACGAATGACAATGTTAGGGACTATGAACATCGCAAGGGATCTCTGGATCCTTAATGCTTGATTATGTTGGAAGTTGAAGAAGTAGGTGTCTTGGAGATCTCATCTAAATCTCAACTTATTTCAACTTAGAATGAATGCATACGTAGTGATTTCGAGCAACCGGACGTTAGGCTCTCTAGTAGTCTGATCAGTCCAACTTTTTCCTTCAAAGATTTACTTTCATGTATTATTTCACTATCTCTATTGGACAAACTCAAGAATAATGTCTCGATGTACTCTCTACAAAATTTGAGCACTATTCAGCTGTTACAAATGTTTTACTTAGTGATTTTGTAAAAGTGTGCGCTGGAATTTTTCTGGGGCCATGGGAGAGAGAGCTTGTGTGTATGATTTTCTTTTTATGCTCTCTTGTGTTCTTTGTCTCTTCTATAGTGTATTGCCAACCCCCTTTTAAAAAACTTCCTTAACTTAAAGAGAACAATGTGCTTATATAGGCAAAGATTACAGCTTTTCTTAAGTCATCTCATACTTATATTGAAACAAAGAAATTTTGTGATATATTTAAAGTAAAAAAATAAGATCTCTTTCATTCCCAATCAAATAATTGAAATTTTGAGGTCAATGTGATTTACTGCTCTTCAATTAAAGACAAACCACTTAGATTTGTCTCAGTGATCATCCTTCTCACATAGAAATGGGAAGGTCGGGGTTCGAATCTCCATCTTCTCAAGGAAAGTTGAGATAGGGATAATTTAACTTCAAGTGTGAATTTCGATTCTTATGCATAATAATGAGGTAGGATAAAGTCTGACAATAAGAGTTAGAGTAAAAATAGAGTACTATCGACAAAATAAAAAATATATTAGAGAATGCATTCTTTCTTAATTTGACTTCCCTCATGTGCATCCCTTATGTGAAATTTTGGCTACTTTGGGCTTGGTCGAATTTTGTATCCTCTTGGGGTTAGTCCATATAATCTGATTAAGCTTAGAGCATTCTTATTCAACTTAGACCAATCAGAATGCAGTTTATGTTGACTTAATACTATTAGGTTACTTTGGTCGTTTAAATTTCTAGCTAAGATATAACTGGATAGGATAGGATATGAAATTTATGGATTTTACTATATCTTATCGACTATTTAGTGATTATAGTAATAAAATTTGATATATTCACATTATTGTACTTTATTTGGTATAAATGACATATTAGTACAAATGAACCAAAAAATTTACAAATGGAAATAGTAAAAATCTCCGCGACACTCTTGTCTACTTTATTTTTATTTACTTTTTTTATTTAATTTTCCTCATTTTTTATTTCTTATTTTTTTATTTTTTCCCCTTCCATCATTTTCTAATAAAATATCATTAAATAGTAAACTATACTAACATACCTAAAATACCTAAGATATGTAATAAATTGAATATATGTTTATATTAAACTATTGAATTTAGATTCCAAAATTATATTTGAATATATAAATAAAAATAAGTTTAAATTAAAATAACGACATTGTTAATTTTTATTATTTTGAATTTCTTATATTAGAATTAAATATTATTTATATTGAAATATAATTTTAATTTTGAAAATCTAATAACTCTCTTATTCGAGAGTAATAACTTTCCTTTTGTGGATGTTAAAAATCCTATCTACCTTTATCCCACTTTCTTATGGGATAATTTTATTCAATATATATATATATTTCTTTTATCTTATTTTATTCTGTCTTGAGTAGGCACCAAACACAGGATATGATAAATTTTATCATATCCTAAATTTTATTCTGATTGTCAAACATAGCATTAAATGACAATACTCATAACATGTAGGTGTAATTTAACAATTTTAACAATATTTCTTTTGGTATGTAAATACTGACATATTAACAACCTTGCCGTCCCTCTCTTACTGATTTTGTTTGTGCTTTATTGTTCTTATCTTGTTTTTACTTCTCTCATTATTTAGATCTAGGAGCTCTTTTTCTCTTGATCTAGTTTTATATTTGAGAGTTTGAACTTGTTCGATTTAGTTCTAGATGTGGAAGTTATCTTTTTCCAATCTAGATTTGAGAATTTAATTTAAAGGTTTTGGGGATTTGACTCCCCTATATAGGTTCTTTGCCTCAAATTTCAATGGTGATCGTAAAAGTTTTGACGTCTTCCTGAACTATGGAGATTGCTTTTTCAAATGTTAGATCTGTAATTGTTTAACCTATTTAGTTGTCTCCCTATAACGATGGTGTAGAGGAAACTGAACTTAGGCACACCATACTAACTGGCAGTGCCATAGTTATTACAAAAGGAATTTTCATTGCATACTCATCACTAACGAAGACACGGGATCAAAGATTGGCCGCTGATTAATTAGTTTGACATATTAGTTATTGTGGAATAGATGTATACTTAACTTTATTAGTGCTTCATTGATCCTCTTTGTTTTATGGATTTGGCTTTGTTTTGTAGTATTCTGGGTTTTACTCTATTTCGATTTACTTTGTCATTAATTCATGTAGTTCTCATGTATCTATTGAAATAATCAATATAAAGAAACAATAAAAAGAATAATAATATTTTTATTTACTTATCATGGTTGATTCCTAATTTTTAGATAATGATTGAAGTCACTAAAAATTAAGTTTTAATAAACCTAAAATGTTAATAGCTTGAACTTTGAACTCCTTCTTGGCCTTTCTCTCTAATAAAGATATCATGTCACAGTTCTCTGACCATGACATATGTCATTTCTCTTTATCAACGTAATGTAAAAAGTCAATAGAGCATGGCGTAGTTGGCTATGAGAGTTTCCGATAATGGTGAGTTTATCAAACTGTCTAAATTAGAAATCGCCCAAATCAAACTGGACTGGCCGATTTGGTCCGATTTTTAGGGATGTTAGTCTGATTTCCAGTTCTATAAAAATAAAATTGGTGATTTTTAGTTTGATTCCTGATTTTGGGGGGAGACTGGACCGGATTGGACCGACATATTGGATCGACTTGTTCATTTAAAAATATATTTTTAAATTTCTTAAAAAATACAATAAATTCTAAAATAATAATAATTTCAGTATTTTTTTAACTTTTTAATTTTTTTTGCTAAATTATTGGTTTTATTGGATCGAATCAAACTGGATCGGTTGGTCCGGTTTGGTTCCCAATCCTAGGACTATATGGTTCGGTTTCTGGTTCTAAAAGATGGAAATTGGTCTTTCCGATTCAATTTTTGATTTCACTTTAAAATCAAATCAAATCAAATTGAAAACCGATCACCCTTAATTTTTAACCGAGCGACGTTGATCACATAAGGAAAGGGGAAAGACATTTCTCCGGCGAAGATAAGGAAAGAGAGAGGCGGAGAGAGAGGATACAATGGTATCTTCTTTCGGATCGAAGGTACAATGATTCATTCAACAAGACGATGTCCAATCAAGGACGTGAGAGAAAGGAGGAGAGACAGGATACAATGATTTCTTTTTTCAAATCGAAGGTACAATAATTCATTTGATAAGATGTCATCCAATCAAGGACGTGATGTCAATTAATGGAATCTTATCGTATTCTTGGCTGAGATTTCTTAAAGAAATGCATGCGCGACGTAATTCAGTTTTGTGCCTCACGTTGTGGTTCGACAACATCTGACGATACGATGTTGGCCTTTTCCTCCAAAGAGAAGTTCGATTTCGACTTCGACATCCAATGCAAATCTGTAACAGTATGCAAGGTGGATCTCACTTTCCCCTGTCCTTTATCACCAAGAAAATCCACTTTAAAGTCGATAAACTCTCAAATTCAATAACATGACTTACAAATTAATTTTCATTCATTGTCTAGTACTTTCTAAGTTTACTTATTTATTATACTTTTCAGGAAATATATAAATTGATTTCGTAATGGTTGACAGCTAAAAGGAACAAAAAATTTTCTTTTCATTAAACAGTGCCCTTTGCAAGTTATGAAGCACCATTAGCTCATTATTTCTTTTTCAATGAACAACTACTACTGGACATAGTAAATCTTTTTTTTTTGGTCGAATGACATAGTAAATCAATCAACTGAAAGTTTGTACTTTCACGAAAAGCGTCGAAATATGTCCAACTGAAAAGCTCATCCAAATCAACGTACTTGATCTAAATCATGATAATTTACCTAAGCATAAAAGCAAAACCAAATAGTTAATAGCTAGTTTGAACAAACAAACTTCAGTAGAGAGAGAGAGAGAGAGAGAGAGAGAGAGAGAGAGAAACGGGAACTGCTCCCTATTTTGTCGCTTTCTTATTGCTTTTGTGTTGGATGAAGTGTTGACTTAGGACGAAATCCTGAGTCAAATGATGTAAATATATAAAGATTTATCCTTAAAAATTGATGCATTATTAATATAACATACTTGGAGTAGATAGCAGTAAAGCGTTTATTTTGAATGCGGTGAATCTCATGTTCAAATTATAGCATTCCCATTCAAAGTAGCTCTGGTAGTAACGCTCAACACACTACATAATTATAAATATAAGAACTTATTTATATGCTCACTTTAATTCGTCAAATAATTGTAACCTATTTAATATACTTAGCCTTTGTCGTGACTTTCGTTAGGTATAAAAAAGTTATATTTAGTATACCTATCCAAAGACTTTCGGTCTGCTCCCAAGCAAAGAAGCCGATCGTTAGCAGAAAAATCCCACGTTAACCTTATAACAAAAAAGATGGACTAACATATACCATCCTATTCTATATGTTCTTTTTTTTTGGTCGGAATTAAGAAACTGTTTTGGTACAACTGGCTCTCTTTTTTCCGCTCTAATTTCTATATTTTTGGTTAGCTGCTTGATCGTTGTTCTTAATTATTAGTCATAACATGGGGACCGTGTCTAAATGATAGGCAACTTGATAGATACATGACATGAGATTGGACGGTAAGCACTGATTTGACATTTATCTAAACGCGAGTCTTTTCTTATCGACTCACGATTGTGGGCACCACCTGAATGATTAAAGCGGACGAAAGAATGCATGGAGCTTCCAGGTTTAGATTTTTTATATCTGAATCCTAGGTTTAGATTGATAAGGTTTTGTTTTCGTTTATAAATTATAAAACATTTAACTTGTTCTTAGTATAAGCAAACGTTTCTTAATTGAAAATAATGTTTGGTCATGGCTAATTAATATAAACATAACTAAACAGCCTCCAGTCACTAGTATTAAAGAATTTGATGTAGTGGATTCCCTGTTCAATTCATAGTCTCCTAATTATTGTAACGTGGAGGCCACGGCTACCATTCTGTAAATAGAGCCTTCTAGTGTACGTGGACTAAATAATTTGCTAGATCCAAATAAGTTCGGATATCCCATGTTATAGATATGATATAAGTCACTAGTACAATGGCACACAACACTTGGATGGAGAGAGAGAGAGAGATGGGTAGGATGATATGAATATTATCTAACTAATTCTATATGAGATATGCATGCAGATTGTAATATTTTTTAAAATCCTAAGATAGGAAACTACTTAAAGCGTATGGAGACCTAACTTAAAATAAGAAATAATTTACGTTAACTACTAATCTAAAGTACAAAATTTACTTTTGACAAAAAAAGAAGAAGGAGATACGGACCCCTAGAGTACCAAAACTTGGCACGGGGGATATTTAAGTGCCAAAAGTTACAAAATGTACACTTAAGTGCCAAAATCGGAGTAAAAACGATCGGTTAAGTACCAACGGCGAAAAAATCCGATCAAACTGCCACGTGTCATTTTTCGGCAATTTTATTTGCTAACGGAGCATTTTTATTCAAAATAAAATATACACATGGCAATTTAAGAAAAAAAAAATTATCCAAGTCATACTAGGAATTTTTTTAAAATCGATTTTATTTAAAAAAAGGGGGAGGGCAGCCCTCGCCCGAACCCTCCCCTTTCCCCCCCTTTTTAATTAATCAATTTTATAATAACAAAAATTTTAAGTTATTTAATATTATTTAATTAATACATTTTTTAAATATCACATCAGCACAAAAACGACGTCATTTTGATTGAGTTTTTATTGACTCATCTTCTAGCGAGCCACGTAAGCGATTTCTATTATTAAAATAAGTCACATCGGATTTTCGGTAGTTTTTGCCGGAGTTGGCACTTAAGTGATTCAATTTTTTAAAAAAACAGTACTTAAGTGTACCTAGGGGTGTCAACGGGTCGGGTCGGGTCAAAGCATGACCCGACCCGACCCCAATTGTAAAGGGTCATGCTCCGACCCACCCGAAACGCATTAAGCGTTTCGGGTCGGGTCGGGATCGGATCATCTCAAATCAGCCTCGTGCACACGAACGCAACGAAAGTCACGCTCATCCCAAATCCAATTACAGTCGTGATCAAATTCATACTCATGGCCATCATCTCCTCCTATTTAGCTTCAGCTATGGACACAAATAAAGCACGCGGACCACACAAACACATTGCTAAGCACCGACCCTAGCTTCTAGCCGCCGAGTTGATCGGCCCAAGCGTCGATGACGTCCTCGTCGTCCATGCCGAGGTCCTCCGCCGACTTGGCTTCCGTGATCCGGGTGCCATCGTAGGTGAACCGCATCGCGCCATACGAGAGTCCCCTGCGAACGCAGTACTCGGCCATGAGGGCCTTGAGTGGCATGCTCCGGTCCAGCAGGTAGCACACGTCGTCCTCCTCCTGGTTCTTCACGCGGAGGAGGATGGGGTCGGGCCGGCTGTTCTTGCGGCCCACCGATGCCAGGAACACCAGCTTCGTCTCCGTTGCAGCAATGTCCATCGTTGGACGCAGAGAGAGAGAGAGAGTTGAGAGCTGAGAGTTTATCGAGGCTGTCTCAGTTTCTTTCTTCTTTGCTGCGATCTGCCGGGCGCGCCAAGTCAACGTGCGCCCGACCAATTGAGAGTTTATCGAGGCTGTCAGAGCATGACCCGACCCGACCCGACCCGAAATTTAGGGTATTTTCGGGTTGGGTCCCAGTATGGAGCCGATATCGAAAAATACCCTAAGTTTCGGATCGGGCCGGGTCGGCTTGGGCCTTTTTGACACCTCTAAGTGTACCTGTGCTAACTTTTAGCACTTAAGTATTTCCTCATACCAAGTTTTGACACTTGAGCTATACTATTGCCAAAAAAAAAAAAGGTACATAATTGACTAAATTACCATATGGTTCCTAAAAAGGCAATTTCAAACTAGAACGCATAGGTGGATGCAATCTATCATGATGCAATGCAAATTTTTTATAGCTTTCATAATAGGAATATTTCTTAAATTAATTCCTTACCAAAAAAAAATATTTATTAAATTAATGACATACAATATATAAGCCCACATAATCAGATACTCATAACATCCAACATAGGAAACCAAAATCGATCCCCAATTGTAATCACTTAAAAAGAGGAAATTTCCTATTTGGGAAACGCCCAAAATCTCAAATCAAATTGTGTAGAGTCGAATAATTATAATTTATGCAATTGAATATTTGAATTCAACTTAGAAAATTATCCGAATCGTATTACTAACTCAAATGACGACCAGTGACAAGGGGGTTACTAGGAAGATTCACGGTAGTGGTAACTGGCAAGGAACAAGAAGAGGTCGTGAACAACAACGTTGGGGACTATGAACATCATAGGAGGATCTCTGGATCTTTGATGCTCAATTCCATTGGAAGTTGAAGAAGTAGGAATCCTAGATATCTCCTCAAAATTTCAATGCATTCCAACTTAGAATGAATGCATACATAGCAATTTCGTGCTATCACACATTGGGCTCTCTAGCAGTCCGAACAGTTCAATTTTCTCCTTCAAAGACATACTTTCATATGTTATTTCGCTATCTCTACTAGACAAACTCAAGAGTGATGTCTTAACTTACTCTCTACAAAATTTGAGCACGATTCAACATTTAACAAATGGCGTACTCTGTGATTTGGTAAAACTATGCACTGGAATTTTTTTGGGGCCACGGGAGAGAGCTCGTGTGTGTATTTTTTTTATGCTCTCTTATGTTCTTTTTATTTTCTATTGTGTGTCGTCAATCCCTTTTTGAACAACTTCCTTAACTTTCAAGAGGACAATGTACTTATATCGGCAAAGATTAGAGTTTTTCTTAAGATATCCCATTCTTAAATTGAAATAAAGAAATTTGACGATATATTCAAGATAGGAAAATAAGATATCTCTTTCTTTCCCAATCGAATAATTGAAATTTTGAGCTCTATATGATTTATTGCTCTTTAATTAAAGAAGGTCATCTTTCCTAATTTGACTTCCTTCATGTGCATCAAATATGTGAAATTTTAGCTACTATGGGCTTGGTCAAATTTTGTATTCTCTTGGGCTTAGTCCATATAATCCAATTAAGCTCAGAGCATTCTTATTTAAAATAGACATATTATAATGCAGTTTATGTGGACTTATTACTACTAAATGACAATGCTCATTATATGTAGATGTAATTTAAAAATATTAACAATATATATTTTTTTGTATGTAAATATTGATATGTTAACGCCCTCTCTCTCTCTCCCTCCCTCCCTCCCTCCCTCCCTCTCGTATTCTTTAACCTTCAATCATGAGGGAAGGATTTGAGCCAGTATCATCCTCCCCTTACTCTCTTATTGATTTTGTTTGTGTTTTATTGTCCTTATCTTGTTTTTTCTTCTCTCATGATTTAGATGTAAGAGCTCTCTTCTCTTGATATAGTTCTAGACCCAAGAGTTTGAACTCTTCCAATTTAGTTCTAGCTATGGGAGCTATCTTCTTCCAATTTAGTTATGAGAGTTTAATAAAATGATTTTGGGGATTTGATACCCCTCTACATTATCCTTGTAGAGGTTCACTACCTCCAATTTTAATGGTGATCACAAGAGTTTTGATGTCTCACTAAGCCATGGGGATTGCTCTTCCACATGTTAGACCTATGTTTGTTTAACCTGTTTAATTGTCTCCCTATGTGTTGCGACCTTCCCAAAGAAGGTTAATGGATTACTAAGCGTAGTACTTAGCACAGACTCTCCCAAGTCCTATCAATCACAACTTGGTACTTGATTCAACTATGATATTCATCTTACCTATTAGAGCCACCACTAATCGGTTTTGGGTCGATTAGATACCCAAGTAAAATGTGGGAGTACATTTTACTTCTGTGAACCAAAAATCACGAGTTCGGGAACTTGTACCTTTTCTCCTTATTTTAAAAAATGTTTTGCATACAACCTTCGTTGGTTTTTGTAATACTACACCATTAATATGTAAAATATGACCAAGCAATTGAGCAAACAATATAATAACGTCCAACGATCATGATCATGAAAAAATTATGAACCTGAACATACTTAAAAAAATGTTATTATCATTATCACAAGGTTTCTTAGTTTAAGTAAACTAAGAAAAATTGGCAAGAACCGGAAGCACGATATTATAGAAAGCAACCAAAGAGATGTGGCGGCAATGACTAGCAACAATATAGCAACAATGACGCATAAGAGCAGCAATGAAAGTAAGCAAAATAGTAGTGACCAACAACAAAGCAGTAGTGAACAACATCAACGATCAGTGAAATTTGGCAACGGACAACAATAACGAGAAGTAGCGGTAATGGAGATCTTCAGTGATGGAAGAACTTTTGCAGCCGCTATTGGAGACTCATTTGAAGATTGAGGACTTAAGAAATGGATTACGTTGTGATGTGTGCAAGGCACCGCAACATTATGAAATCACGAGAGAGCTTAGTATGGTGATGAGAAAACTAATCCTTTCATGCTCTTCTCCCCTCATTTTATAATGGCCCCAAGCGTCTCTTTCTACGGACAATTTTCTGAGTTTCCTTTTCTCATTGCCTTAATTCATGGTCTGCAAATTGGCACGCGATTTTGTGACCAGCTCAATCTTTCCTATTTCATGTAAGCTATTCAGACTCAAACGTCTTGATTCCTTCCTTTATCAAATTTGATGACTTCTTGTTCACCTGATTTTTTGTCTCTTGATTCTTAATTAGAAATTTGGATCCTCATTTACCAAAATCTAAATATCCATCAGAGCAAGAATGGCTAACTAGGATTCCCACCTTCCTTGCATAGCTAATTAGATTGATCCTCTCTTATTTTTCTTTTTTATTTACTTTCTTTCCTTTATTCTTTATGATTTCCTACGATTGACTTCTTGCTGGCCATGATTTGCTTTCTGCAATTTCTTTTTTAGGAGGTTGATTGGCGCTTCTTTCCATAGCCAAAGGAGTTCCATGTAGCAATATGAAGGATTTTTGCACTTTCATTTCTCTTCATTGAGTTGTCTTCCCAACTTTGACGAGGTTTCTTCCTTATTTTTGGTGGGAATATTGTACCAAATATTTGGTTGATTGACAGGAGGAGTCGGCTAGAGAGAAAGTCATTATGCAAGGGCGATCATGGAAGCACTTCACATTTTTTGATTTCCATTTCATATTTCCGTGAATGCATCCCAATTTGCTCGTCTCCATTCATGATTCCATGAGTGGCTTGATTATTTCCCTTATTTTCCAACTCATTAGCTTCCTTTTGTAAGCTCCAACAACTCACACTTTCCACAAATGTTTTCGTTTTCTTCTCTCCATTTTGTCCGTCTTATCCCATGAATTCCTTTGAAATTTATTAGAGAGAAGATTTTTTGTGGAAATTGCAACCCCCTAGTATCCAATTGATTTCCTTCCAAATTTTCTATTCTCACATATGCAATTTATCTGTCCCCTTCCTTACATTATGAGCGAGGTTCATGATCCTTTATTAGGTTGAACATATTTTCCATAAAACATCAACCGAAGGTATCCTTATTGTGATATAAAATTATGCAATGCCAATTTTGCTTAAGGGTCAAGTCAACTTGCAAATATGGCCACACGTTGGGTCAAAATTTAGGTGTCAACACAATGATCATGGTGTAGAGGAAGCCGAACCAATGCTATAGTTATTACGAAAGGAATTTGCTTTGTGTGTTTATCACTAACAAAGACATGAGATCCAAAGATCAGTCCTCGATTAATTTTTTTTGACAAATAAGTTATTTTGGAATAGATGTGTACTTAACTTTATTGGTGCTCCATTGATCCTCTTTGTTTTATGGATTTGGCTTTGTTTTATATGCTTTGGGCTTTACTTTGTTTGGATTTGCTTTGTCATGAAAGTTATGTAGTCCTTACGTATACTTTGAAATAATAAATATAAAGAAATGATAAAAAAATTAACAATGTTTTATTTACTAATCATGGTTGATTCCTAATTTTTAATTAATGATTGGAGTCACCAAAATATAGGTATTAATAGACCTGAAATGTTATTAGCTTGAACTTTGAACTCTTTGCTATCAAGTTTGTGTCGCGCGTCTCCGACCATAACAAAGTCATTTCTCTTTGTCGACGTCTTGTAAAAAGTCAATGGTGCGTGGCGTAGTTGGCCAAGAGAGTTTCCAACCAAGCTACGTTGGCCACATAAGGAAAGACATTTCCTTGGCGAAGAGAAGTTGAGAGAGGAGAGAGAGAGAGAGAGAGAGAGAGAGAGAGAGAGGGGGGGGGGGGGGGGGGTACAATAATTCATTCGACGCGATATCGTCCAATCAAAGACATGTTCAAGGAATCTTATCGTTTGCTTAGCTGAGGTTTCTTAAAGAAATGCATGCACGATCTAATTCAGTTTCGTGCCCCACGTTGTGGTCGAACAACATCTGACGATGTTGGCCTTTTGCTTCAGAGAGAAGATCGATTTTGACTTCGATTTCAGATGAACCAGTACATAGTAACAGTATGCGTCGTGGATCTCATTTTCTTCTGTCTTTACCGCCAGAAAACCCTTTTTAAGTGGATAAACTCTCGAGCTCAGTGACGCGACCTACAAATTGATTTTCATGCGTTGTCTTGTACTTTCTAAGTTTACTAAATATTTAACTTTCCATGAAATGAATGAATTGAATTCGTAATATCGACAGCTGAAAAATAAAACAGAAAATTTTATTTCATTAAACGGTGCCCTTTGCAAGTTATGAAGCACCGTTAGGTCATTATTTCTTTATCAATGAACAACTACTACTAGGCACAGTAAATCAATCAAATGAAAGTTTGTACTTTTCACAAAAAGTGTGGAAATATGTCCATCTAACAAGCTCATCCAGTTCAACGTACTCGATCTAAATCATGATAATTTCCCTAAGCATAAAAACAAATTCAAGTAGTTAATAGCTAATTTAACATTTAT
The DNA here is from genome assembly GCA_014858505.1 of Corymbia citriodora subsp. variegata. Taxonomy (NCBI): domain Eukaryota; kingdom Viridiplantae; phylum Streptophyta; class Magnoliopsida; order Myrtales; family Myrtaceae; genus Corymbia; species Corymbia citriodora. Next base: position 22,954 of record MU090044.1, read on the forward strand.
GTATGCGCGAGTTTTTTCTTATTGACTAACAAATGTGAGCACTGCATAAATGATTAAAGCTGATGAACGAATGCATGGATCTCCTAGGTTTATATTTTTTTATATCTGAATTCTAGGTTTAGATTGATAAGGTTTTGTTTTCATTTGTAAATAATAGAACATTTAACTTGTTTTTGGTATAAGTAAACGTTTCTTAATTGAAAACAGTGTTTGGTCATGGCTAATTAATATAAACATAACTAAACAGCCTCCAGTCACTAGTATTAAAGAATTTGATGTGGATTCTCTGTTCAATTCATAGAGTCTCCTACTTATTGTAACTTGGAAGCCACAGCTAACATTCTTTAAAGAGCCTTATCTAGTGTGCATGTACTAGATAATCTGCGGGATCCAAATAAGTTCGGATATCCGGTGTTATTGATATCATATAAGTCACTAGTACAATGGCACACGCCACCTGGATGGGGAGGGAGGGAGGGAGGGAGGGAGGGAGATCAAAGTGATCGCCATTAAATAAAAGAAGTTTATAATTTTTTTTTGGTTTGATTCTATCCTATTTCTATTAGATAAATCACTCATGACCTCTTAAAGGTAGGTGACCTCTTTATCACTAGACCAACCATCTTAGTGGTGACTTTGTTCCATTTTGTACAGCAACTAGAGGTACGCAATATCCTTCTCTAGCCCATTAAAACACTTGTTAATAGAGCATGATATAGTTTTCTCATAGGATGCACATTTTCAATTTTCAAACTGCATCAATAAGTGTTTCTGTTATTTTAATTTTTCAGCTAGTGTTCTAAATACACTTGTAATTACACTCTTGAAAATAAACGACATTTTTAATTTCAACCACATATATGTCAATCAATGTTTGTGGACAAGTCTGTGCATATTCATGCCATGCGTTTCACACTCGAACTGAGCTCAAGTAACAATGAATACGGCACATCGAGACGAAGTACCTCCAAAACTGTCTATATAGAAGAGCGAGAGAGAGAGAGAGAGAGAGAGAGAGAGAGAGATGGAAGTCACGCAAGTACTCCACATGAATGGAGGAATGGGAGAAGCAACATGAATGGAGGAATGGGAGAAGCAAGTTATGCTAACAACTCATTGCTTCAGGTACATCTCTCCTTGTTCTATAGTGGGCACATATAATCTTGGATTCAATTTGCATTTGTAGATTGATTACACACTCTTTTGTGATTATGTATCACAATATGATTTCATTCATAGTAAGGTTCATTTTGTTTACGGAGATTTTTAATTCTGCACGCAAAAAGATGCCATTTTACCATGCCCTTTGTGACAATATAACTTATCTTTCAAGTATTCAAATTATTAAAAGTCCAGCTTAAAAGGCTTAAACTAATGAGAGGAGCAAGACCATATGAATATAAAGAGCATATGGGATCCATTGTCAAGCATTGTGGCATAATACTTCAAGCCGGATCATGAGCGCCACTTAGAATTTAAATAATGGAGGGCGAACTCACATTTGTGAAAATGATAACGTTGGCTTTGATACCATTAGAAAGTTTAACTCAAAATCTTAAATTGATAGGTAGGGGAGATCACATGAATATAAATTATATATAGGACTTGTTGTCAAGTGTTGTGGGACAAACTTCAACCCAAATTATGATACCAATTCATAAATACACTTTTAATTAACAATATTTCTCTTAAAGAAGAATGTACACTAAAGGGGGTATTAAATACCAGATGTTGCAAGATCATTGCAGCCTCGGACGAACTCAATCCCCTGATATTCTGATTGGATTAACACACAAATGGAATCTACAATACTCAATTGTCTTATATGAACTGCCTGCATATTCAATCAGGAATATATCATTGGATATATTCGTCAATATAAGCAATACATACGGACATGATTTATTTCTTTGTATAGGAAAAACTAAGGACGCAAAACTAAAGATACAAACCTTTTTCCTTGATATTGAGTCAATGCTTTCTCCTTTTCTTTTTTTAGAGAAAGGTGATATTGATGACGAAGCCCATAGTGGAGGCAGCCGTCACAGCTCTCTTCTCGACTACTGCCACCAACTTCCCGGCAAGCCTTGCCATCGCAGACTTGGGCTGTTCCACTGGCCGCAACGCTCTCTTCGCCGTGTCTGAGATCATCAGCATCATGATTGATCTCTGCAAGGCGACAAAGCAAGAGCTGCCAGAGTTCCAAGTGTTCTTGAATGATCTCCCAGGGAATGACTTCAACACCATTTTCAGCAGCTTCTTGCCAAGATTCCAAGAGAAGTTGAGCGAGCAAATGAAGAGCAAGAACGGTGCAGGGGTAATGTTGCCGTGCTTCTTCAGTGGCGTTCCTGGTTCATTCTATGGGAGATTGTTCCCTCGGGAGAGCCTGCATTTGATTCATTCTTCATACAGCCTCATGTGGCTGTCCCAGGTAATTTTTTGACCTAATGTCATTTGTTAACTTGATGGGAAAAAAACTCGTTCTCCGTCTCACTTTGTTTTTTCTTGTCAGGTCCCAGGAGGACTAGAGGGAAACAAAAGCAACATATACATGGCGAGATCGAGCCCTCCGAAGGTGCTTAGGGCATACTACGAACAATTCCAGAGGGACTTCTCAACGTTCTTGGAGTGTCGTGGGCAAGAGTTGGTGGTGGGAGGGCGTATGGTTTTGACCCTCTTGGGTCGAAAAAGCGACGATCCTTCAAGCAAAGAGTGCTGCTACATTTGGGAGCTCTTGGCTATTGCTCTCAATGAGATGGTCTCCGAGGTTTACCAAAATCTAATTTTAGAGTACTTGAATAGTCGCGTACACATTAGGATAAAATCGAAGTTGATTTTTCTTATTACTTCTAGTGAAAGCTGTAGCATCGTCCCGTAGAACCTGGTGAGTTTCGCTAGTTCTCTACGAATATTTTTCTTATTGAGTAAGGTGTGTTATTTCCTGATTCTAAAGTACCAAATATATTTGCTAGATGACCTCAAAATTTTTCTTGCAAACCTCTAGCTAGAATTTTTACATAAATTCTTTGAACGAGAGCAGTGATACAATTTGGAAATCTCACATAATTTATGCACTTTCTCGTACCGGGGAAAGTTAGAGTGCAAGAGATAAAATTATCAGGTGCTTGGAGTACGCACTCATTTGAGTATGTTTTAGACCCAATTTAAGCGAAATCCACACTTACATTAGAGGAATCACATATAAGAGCAGTATGCAATAGACAAATACCCAATTACATAAACGATTAACCATGCAGGGACTCATAGAAGAAGAGAAATTGGAATCCTTCAATATCCCATACTAACAACTTATGATTTTACTATGATTTTAAAATTGTTTCTTATATTCGGTGGCAAAATCTAAAAATAAACGATTAACCATGCAGGGACTCATAGAAGAAGAGAAATTGGAATCCTTCAATATCCCTCAGTACACACCCTCACCAAAAGAAGTACGAAGGGAGGTCCAAAAGCTAGGGTCATTCTCAATCGATTGCTTGGAGGCGTCCGAAGTGAATTGGAGTGAACTTGACACCAATTTCGACCCCAATGTTATGTTGGAGGATGGGGGATACAATATGGCCAAGTGCATGAGAGCCGTGGCCGAGCCCATGCTCATTGACCATTTCGGTGAAGAGATCATAGATGAGGTCTTCAAGAGATACAGGGCTCAACTTGCGGATGGCATGTCCAAGGAAAAGACTGCGTTTGTCAATATCGTTATTTCGCTAAAGAAAATTGCCTAGATAAATCGCAAAATTCCAGAATGAACACATTACTTTTATGTGCACGTTTATGGTGAGGTTGATATATGAACGTCACAAGTGTGTTTCCTGTGGTTAGAAGATTGTATTACTTCTTATGTCTTATCTCGTGTTAACAAAATGCAAGAAACTTGCTGCAAGTCGAACGGCTTGACATTTGGGATTTTGTTGTAAGGATGTTCTTTCGTATATGCACCGCTATGAATTGGTTAATTGAGCGAATTGGGTGCTTTGATTTTATTTATGCCAAGAAAATAAAACAAAAAAGCTAAATGAAGTATGATTTTCATCCAGAGAAATCTACATGAGTAAAAACGAATAAATCGATATTTGAAACTCAACAATAAGAACTTCACAATAATGTCAACAAAACATTTGAAAGGTTTTACGCCAACATATGGAGGATAGACTGACTTTGAAAAAGAAAACTAATTGTTCATTGATTTAGAGGGAAAACTATCCAAAAAGTTTTAAACTTATTGTACTTTTGTTAATTCAATTCAAAACTTTTAAATTTTGCTAATTAAGTCCCAAACATTATTAATTTTTGCCAATTGAGTTTATATGGCTAATTTCAGTCAAAAATAACTGAGACGGATAATTTTTAATAATATTTTATTGATTTATTATTAGTTTATTTATTTATTTTCTTCTCCTTTCCTTCTTTACTTTTTGCGACCTGAAGCAATAGTTGCCTGGATTGGTGAAGGTAGCTCTTTGCTAGATTGAGTGAGGGTTTTCCCTTGTCAAGGGTCGGTGAGGTTGGCCATTGCCTAAGGTAGGCCCTTGCCTGAGGTCAACCTAGGCAACCCTTGCTTGGACTAGCAAGGGCAGCTTGTCACTAGATTGGGCAAGGGGTTTGCCATTGCTAGCCTAGGCTTGGGTGTCCCTCACCCAAGGTCAGCCATCAATGAGGACCGGTGATGGTCGACGAGGGCAAAAGGAAAATAAAAAGGAAAGTAGAGAGAAGAAAAGAAAAATAAATAAATAAAAATTCAAAAAATATTAAATTATTATTAAAAATTGTTCATATCAGTATTGATTGTGCCATGTAGGATAACCGACATTTATAATAATGATATTCCATTAAAATTGATTAGATGAACTCATTTGACAAAATTTCAAAAGGTTTATAATTTAATTGGCACAATTAAAATGTTTGAGATTGCATTGACAAACGTACAATCAATTTATGACTTTTTGAATAATTTTCTCATGTTTTTTAGTTGGCCAAAGTCTTTAATAATCTCTTGAACTAACATTCCCCTATCATAACTCGTTTGAAAGACACGTACTTTATTATTTGTAATTCGTGTAATGAAATATCCCCACATGCATATAAACTTTAAGAGAAGAGTGATTTTTATAGTAAATAGGTTGATTTTTATCATAGATGAATGCAAAAACCTTATGAAACATACAAATGGAAAACCTTGTCACCATACAAATGGAAAACCTTGTCACCTAAAGTAATCATAACTACTCAATATTTCGTTTGAGCCATAACTACCTAATACCACTTGCAATATAGAGATTTGAAGTTGGGGAGTTTGTCCTTGTCGCGACATATTTTTTCAGTCTTGAGGGGGAAAGAAATATCGAAATATAGGTCTAGGGGGTATTGCCCAAGAGATGAGTCTGGGATTTTCATTAGACATAGGCTCTCCCAAATCCGTACCTCACGTGATGTTGGGTGTTCATGAAAATCTTCAAATGAGGAGTTGTCACTAACTTATAAGGGTTGGCTAGAAACCAAGCGAGGCATGGGAGTGTGCCTCACTTTCTATGCAACCAGAGAATTTAGGATCGGAGATTTGATTATACTAATTAACTAATTAGTGCCCTTTCGATAGCTAATCTTGTTCATTTTTAAAATGCTCTTGTTAGGAAGTTTGGATTGAATTTAGACTTAACCATTAACATGTGAGGTGATTATGCAAGTGTGCAATTATCAAAATAACAATCGGCAGTAAAATAAAATATTAAATAAATTGCAAAAGAAAATAAACACCTAGCATTAAGAGATAAATAAATGACAATCCTAATTAAATCAAGGGAAAACCATAATCATTGCATCATAAGCGTGCAATCAAGGACAATTGTATCCAATGATAATTAAAATCTTAAAGTGAAACCATGAGAGTTTGTTTAATTTTAAGCATAATCTCAGACCGATATTTTCCTACACCCTTTTAAGAGAAGATTGTCTAAGGATTATTTTAGAGCTTTTTAGGGAAATATAAAACAAACTTGGAATTTATAGGATTTTAAAAAAATTGGAATTTATAATATTTTAATTTTTTGAATTTTTTTTAAAAAAATAAAAAAATAAAAGATATTTTTTCCGAAATTTTTATAAATTTTCAGGTTTCTGAATTTTCCATGAAATTTCTGAAATTTTTTATGATTTTTTAATATTTTTTATATTTTTTATTATTTTCTGAATTTTTGGATTTTCTTAATGATCTTTTTTATTATTAAAAAATGATTCGGACCGGGTCAGGAGACCCGGCCCCCGCTGACCCGGTTCAGGTCCTGTCGGCCCGGGTTGGGCTGCAGGAACCGGACCGACCTCAAGCCCACTAAAAAAAACAAACCCACACAGATTTTTATAGAAAAAAGCTCAATTCGACTTCCATTTTTAGCCCGGCTGGAGGCCCGTCTACCTCTAGCCCAGTCTCCCTCAGCCCACGACCAACCCAGCCCGAAGCAAAGCCCACCTTATTTTATACTTTCGGCCCTTTTGTGTTTCTTTTTCTTCTTATTTTCCTTTAATCCTTTTTTTAATTTTTTGGTCTTCTTCCTCCTGCTCCCCTTCTGCCTCACATCTGCATGCTTCCCCCTGCACGCCCGACGCTCCAGCACGCCTGGAGCTCCGTTCCCGAACCGACGACACCAAACGTCATCTCCGGCGAAAGATCACCGGTGCTTGGACCACCATCGCCCGTTGGTCATACTGCTCGACCGGCGGTGACTGCTGCCAGCTACCTTTTCCAACGACCAATAATCCGTTCACTGGACAAAGAAAACCCTCGCTCTCCCGATGACGCACGATTATTTCGCGAAGAACACGCCGAAACACAATGACCACGCAAACAAAAAACACGATTCAGCAGCTATGTATGCAAGCACGGATCCATTCTAAGCTAAAACACGAACTGACTTTTCGGATCTCTATTAGGCATTTCGTCGAACGGTTGGGGTGCACTACCAATTTTAAAGGTTTCGGCTCAACCAAGCCTCGAACGTGCCTTGGATGTCTCGAACACGACATAAAATGAATTCAGGGACGAAATACAAGGGTGACGATGGCCGGAGCTGACGTGAGCTGGTCGGCCGCGAGCTCCGGCCCGGCATTTTCCAGAAATAAGACGACGAGGATTCAGGGGGACCTGCCTCGTTCGGGGAAGAGCCGCGGAGGAAAACGGCGGGCGGGCGGGCCTCCAGCAACGGCTAGCTGCTCCCTCGAGCTTCCCTCCTCCCTCTGCTTCGCTCTCTCCCGTTCGAACTCTCTCTCAGTTTTTTTTTTTTTTTTGTCCCGTCTCGGTCTCCCTCTCGGATCCCTCTCTCTCTCGCTTGGTCTCCCCTTTTGCTTTCCTCGCCTGCTCTGCCTTTCTGCTGCTATGACTTGTTGCTGTTCTGACTTGCTTCATAATTTTTTTTCCGCCTTTGCTCTGCTCTGGCCTGCTCCTTCTGCTGCCGCGCGTGGAGGACAAAAGGAAGGAGATGGACGGGCCGGGCCGAGGAAGAAGAAAAAAGGAAATGGGCTGAGCCCGTGCTAGGAAAAAGAAGACAGGAAAGCGGCCGGGCAGGCCCAGCCCTGGCCGGACCCACAATGGTTTTTTCTTTTTTCTTTTTATAAATTCTAATTTTATAAATTAATTTTAATAATTTTTTAAAATTTTAATTTTTTTTAAAGGGGACTAATCCTAATTCTTAATGCTACTAATTCTTAAATAAAATGATAAAATTTAGATGTCAACAGTCCTGCAACCCACCAAAATGCTAATAGTTAGGAAATATTTTCATGATAATTATGCCATAGCTAACAACATAATGAGTCGTTGAGAGATCTACTCATGACATGAACGAACTAGTGATCACGTGGAAGATAAATGACCCATTTACCATTAGGCCAACCATCATGGATGTAACTTTCACTTCTGTAGTGCAGCCATATATACAATATTCATCTTTTGCCCATTAGAACACTTGCTAAGAGAGCATGATATAGCTTTTTCATAGTATACGCGTTGTCAATTTTCAAAGTGCATCAATAAGTGTTTCTATTATGTTATCTTTAATTTTTTTCACCTAGCGTTCTAAGATCACCAATTAAAGATATTGAAAATAAAGGAACAAATGTATTAGAAGTTCTAAAACTTGTTATGAAAATGTAAATGAGTCTTAAAATTTTTTAAAAATGCAATTAAGTTATAAAACTTGTTATAAAGTATAACCAAGTCTTAAAACTTTTAAAAATTACAACCAAATCCTAAAACTTGTCATAAAAGTGCAATTGATTCCTAAAACTTTCAAAAAATATAGTTAACCTAAGGATTTGATTGAATCATTTTGAAAGTTTTAGGACTCATTTGTACTTTCGTATTAGGACTTAATTGTACTTTTTGAAAGTTTTAGAATTCAATTGCATTTTCGTAACATGTTTTAGGAGTTTTAATGCATTTGTGATGAAAATAGATAGCAACTATAAATTTCAACCACATATATGGTAACATAGCATGTATCTAGACTCGTATTAGTTTTGGAGAAGCAATATTGCATTTTTCATAATAATGGAGGAGACGAATCTAAACCTAACGTTAGTAGGACTCCTTTCTTTCAGAACTGGGAAGCAATCAAAGTTCACCACAAACTTCAAGTTAGACAAATTTCTCTGCATTTTTTCTTTGCATTTGCATTTACATTTTCTTTCCTTTTCCTTTAATTGGAATGAATCCGTACTCACAAGGCACTGGCGGATCCCAGCAAGTGGACATGTCCATGCAAACTCATTCACATGCGTGTCTCGCACTTGAACGGAACTCCACTTGGAATTATTGGGGAACATGGAGACAAAGTAACCAAAAATGTCTATGAGTGGAATAGCCTCGAACCAATTCGAATGCAAGCCAACTAGAGAGAGAGAGAGAGAGAGAGAGAGAGAGAGAGAGAGAGAGAGATATGGAACTCGCGAAAGTACTTCTCATAAATGGAGGAATGGGAGAAACAAGTTATGCTAACGTTAGCAGGACTCATTTCTTGCATGACTGGGAAGCAATCAAACTTCACCACAAACTTCAAGTTAGATCAATTTCTTTGCATATGTTTTTGCATTTACATTTTCTTTCCCTTTCCTTAAATTGGAATGAATCCTTTCTCACAAGGCAGTGGCAGATCCCAACAAGTGGACATGTCCGTGCAAACTGATGCGCATGCGTGTTTCACGCTCGAACTGAACTCAACTTGGAATTTTGTGGAACATGGAGACAATTTACCCCAAAAATGTCTATGAATTGAAAAGCCTCGAGCCAAATCAAATGCAAGCCAACTAGAGAGATGGAATTCACGAAAGTACTGCACATGAAAGGAGGAATGGGAGAAACAAGTTCCGCTAACAGCTACAGGTTCATCTCTCATTGTCCTATTGTTGCCAGAGAAAATCTTGGATTAAACCGCATTTTAAGATTGATTATTACACTCTTTTGAGATTAGGTACCACAATATGATTTCTTCATCTCATCTCAAACTAGGGTTATTTTGTTTACCAAGACTTGAAATTCAATATGTAAAGGACGCAATTTCAGCACGACCTTTGAGGCCTTCTAACTTATCATTCAAGAATTGGGATAAGTACAAGAAGAATGTCATAACTTTCATACCGCATTTATTTGAGTGCCCTAAATTTTTTTGTTTGGTTTAGTTAAGTGCTACAAATTTAAAAAAATTGATCATTTAAGTGCTATTAGCAATTTGCTTTGTTGAAAATCCGACAAAAACACCAGTTGTCCTACATGGCTTTATTGATACTAACGTGGATAACTTTTAATATTTTTTATTTTTCTTTTCCTTTCTTTTGCTTCTTTTTCAATTCTAGTGACCCTTGCCAGCACCAAAAAAAAGGAAAATAAAATTAAAATTAAAAATTAAAAAAATCCACGTAGGTTGATTTGCCGAAAATGTCACTCAAATGATCAATTTTATTCTGATGTGGCATTTAAATGAGTAGAAAAAAAGTTATGATATTCAAGTGCGTGCCACACAAAAGTTATGGCATTTTTATTATGTTTGTTTCTTCAAAAATTCAACCGTAATACACCTTTTAATCGACGTGATTTCTCTTGAGGAAGAATGTACACTAAAATTGGTTTATAAAAGTACTAGATGTTGAAAGATCCTTGCAGCATGCCCATGATGTTCTAAGTAGGATAAACATAGTACATGCATGGAATTTACAATACCCAATTTTTCTATATGAACTATTCGGATATTCAATCGAGAATATTTCATCAAATATATTCACCTATATAAGTTATACACAACAATTGGATTTATTTCTTTGTACTTGAAAAAAGTAAAGAGACGAATTTTTTTTTTGAGAAAATTGTCCAACAAGCCCTAAACCTATTGTAATTTTGCTAATATAGTTTTAAACCTTTGAGTTGTGCCAATTCAATCTTAAATCTTTTCACGTTTTCTCAATTGTGAGTTCATTTGGCCAATTTAACCAAAAATCACGAAGACGGCATTGTCGATACTGACGTAAATAATTTTTAATAATATTTTTAACATTTCTTGATTTTAAATTTTTTCTTTTATTTTTTTAAATATATTTTACAACTTTGGTTGACAAGGCCACTGGCCCTCATCGGCCATGGGTGAGGGCCAACACCCTTGCTAGTTGGCTAGTGAGGGGTGCAACGCCCTTGCTAGGTTGGGCGAGGGCCACAAGCCCCTCGCCTGAATCTTGGCAAGGAAGTGGAGGCTATCACTGGCTAGAATTGTAAAAAAGAACAACAAAACAAAAGAACAGAAAACAGAAAAAAAATATAATATTTAAAAAATTGTCCACATTAGTCGAAATTGACTTGATAGACTTAATTGCTAAACCCATGAAGATGTTTTGTTGGTGTGAGTTGTCAATTAAGATTAATTGGAGAAACAATAGGGTTGATAGTTGCCAAATTTGTATTGTATAATGTCCTTATTTTGAAGTTGTTGCAAACTATTCAAAGTAGGTTGGACCACCTAGGCATTTAACTAATGGATTATTAAGCCTAAGACTTAACGCAGACTCTTTTAAGTCCATACCAATTCATGACTTATGATTTAGGTTCTTAACATATAAATGATTTTGGAATAAGAGTCATCACTGATCTATTTTTTGATAGATTAATTAGAAGCCCAAGTAAAGTAACGTGATGATTAGTTCACTCTTACGAATAAGAGATTAAATGAGTTCGGAAAATTGATTACATTAGAATTCTATAACACTCTTTCGGTGCTTTTTCTTTATTATTTAAAAAAAATGTTTTTCGGGCCTAACATGTGAGGTGATTAGTAGATACACAACCATCATTTAACACTTAATAAAGCAAAGCAATAAATAAATAGTGAGTACCGAGAGGAAGTACTACATCAGAATAATGAGGCATCTGCAATATTATCTTAAAAATCATATCAGTAATCCTAGATATGATTTTTAATTAACACACAATCACTCAAATTTTTTCGATTTTTCACTTATTTAAATAAAATATAATTTATGTGCAATGAAATGCAATAATGTACAAAATGATTAACTGAAATGACATGTGACATGCAAACCAACATGTGAACTATATGTCATGTGATATTAATTAAATGATCTAATCTAATGATGGGAAAAGATTAATGTAGCTATTCTAATATGGCATGCATTTGAATTTATATTTGCAATTTACAAAATGACGTGCAATGAATGAACTAATCTTACGTGACACGCGTATGATATTTTTTATCCTTTTATTTTTAATTAAATTCAAAATGTCTAATATTTAAACATGCAAACTATCTTAGAAAATAAAATCCAATTAATTCTACAAAGATATTTTTGGTGTTTTATTAAATTTGGAATCATAAAATAACCAAAATAAACATGCAAACTATCCTTAAAAAAAGTATTTTAAGTATTTTATCTGTATCTATTTTTTTTTTGGATTTTTAAGAAATGAAATCAATTAAAATCAAACAAAAAGAAATCAAATCCACATCTAACACGCTATCAAATCACACTAGATATTATCAATAACTATCTAATTTCGGAAATAAATTGACGAGTCGTATTTCGAGTATGAGATCGAACTGATCAATTTTCCATACAATCGCGAATTGTATCAGGCAAGAGATTAGATTGACGAAGATTTCATGTGATAATATAGTTCGGATGTTCAATCAATATTGTAATATCCACTAAAGTATGCAAGAATTGAATTAATCAACATCCTTACCTAATTCACGGTGTCATGCGGATAACGTTTCCATATTCGGACGGACAACGAATCACGGGCGCTACAGCTCTGGTAGGGTATCTCGGTCGACGATGGACTCAGTGGGGCTTGAGACTTAGAGCGGTGAAGCTCGCAACTGGAGGATGTTTGGTCACGGCTAATTAATATAAATATAACTAAACAGCCTCCAGTCACTAGTATTAAAGAATTTGATGTGGTGGACTCCCTGTTCAATTCATAGAGTCTCCTAATTATTGTAACGTGGAGGCCACCACTACCATTCTGTAAATAGAGCCTTCTAGTATACGTGGACTAAATAATTTGCTTGATCCAAATATGTTCGGATATCCGGTGCTATGGATATGATATAAGTCACTAGTATAATGGCACACAACACCTGGATGGAGAGAGAGAGAGAGAGAGAGAGAGAGAGAGAGAGAGAGAGAGAGAGATAGATGACATGGGTAGGATGACATGAATATTATCTAACTAATTCTATATGAGACATGCATGCAGATTGTAATTTTTTTATAAATATAACCACTTATTTATATGTTCACTTTAATTCGTCAAATAATTGTAATCTATTTAATATACCTAGCCTTCGTTGTGACTTTCGTTAGGTATAAAAGAAGTTATATTTAGTATACCTATCCAAAGACTTTCGGTATGCTTCCAAGAACAAAAGCCGATTGTTAGCAGACAAATCCCATGTTAAACCTAATAACGAAAAGGGATAATGCCAGAAAAACCCTAAACTTTTTTTTGTGACATAAAAAACTCCAAACTTTGCCATATGTGACACATTTACCCCAAACTTTGCTCCGTGTGACACATTTACCTTAAACTTTTTTTTTTCTGCCACCAAAAACCCTAAACTATGCCACTTGTGACAATTTTACCCTGAACTATATTACTTATGACAAATTTACCTCAAATTTTTTTGGGCTGAAGGGCATTTTCGTCATTTTCTATTTTTTTTATTTTTTTATAATTGAAGTGGAAGTTGGCGAGGCCATTCTTACTGGCATCGGGCGAGGGCGGCCCAAGCCTGGGCGACCCTCGCCAGCGTCGGGCAAGGGCGGCCTAGGCTTGGGTGACCCTCGCCGGCGTCGGGCGAGGGCCGCCCAGGCTAGATCCGGCTCGGGCCGCCCTCACCGGACACTGGCGAGGGTCGCCCTCGCCCGATCTGGCCTGGGCGGCCCTTGCTCGACGCCGGTGAGGGTGACCCAGGCGAGGGCGAGGGCCGCCCAAGCCAGATCTGGCGACCCTCGCCAGCGTCCGGCGAGGGTGGCTCGAGCCAGATCTGGCCTAGGCGGCCCTCGCCCGACGCCGGCGAGGGTCGCCCAGGCCTGGGCCGCCCTCGCCCGACGCCGGCGAGGGCTGCCCAGGTGACCCTCGCCGGACTCCGGCGCCGGCGAGGATGGCCTCGCCGGCTTCCTCTTCAATAAAAAAAAAAATAGAAAAAAATAGAAAATGACGAAAATGCCCTTCAGCTCAAAAAACTTTGAGATAAATTTGTCATAAGTAATATAGTTCAGGGTAAAATTGTCACAAGTAGCATAGTTTAGGGTTTTTGGTGGCAAAAAAAAAAAGTTTATGGTAAATGTGTCACACGGGGCAAAGTTTGGGGTAAATGTGTCACACATGGCAAAGTTTGGGATTTTTTGTGTCACAAAAAAAAGTTTAGGGTAAATCTGTCACGGGGGGTAAAGTTTAGGGTTTTTCGTGGCATTAACCCTAACGAAAAAGATGGACCGACGCATACCATCCCATTTTATATGTTCTTTTGTTTTTTGGTCGGAATTAAGTTATGCTAACAGATCATTGCTTCAGGTACACTCATGCCACGCGTGTTTCACACTCGAATTGGGCTCAAGTAACAATCAATACCGAACATCGAGACGAAGTACCTCCAAAACTGTCTATATAGAAGAGCCTCAAACCAATTCAAATGCAAGCCAACAGAGAGGGAGAGAGAGAGAGAGATGGAAGTCACGCAAGTACTGCACATGAATGGAGGAATGGGAGAAACAAGTTATGCTAACAGCTCATTGCTTCAGGTACATCTCTCTTTGTTCTATTGTAGGCACATATCATCTTGGATTCATTTGCATTTTTGCATTTGTAGATTGATTGCACACTCTTTTGTGATTATGTATCAAAATATGATTTCATGTGCCTATATCATCTTGGATGATTTCATTCATTTTATATCATGGTAAGGTTCTCTTTGTTTACTGAGATTTTTAATTCTGCATGCAAAAGACGCCACTTTACCATACCTTTGCAACAGTATAACTTATTTTTAAAGTATTCAAATTGTTAGAAAGTTCAACCTAAAAGGCTTAAACTAATAAGAAGAGGAAGATCACGTGAATATAAAGAGCATATGGGATCCGCTGTCAATCGATGTGACATAATATTTCAAGCTAGATTATGAGCGGCACGTAGAATTTGACTAATGGGGGGCGAACTCACATTTTGCAAAAATGATAACATTGGCTTTGATACCATTAGAAAGTCTAACTCAAAATCTTAAACTGATAAATAGGGGGATCATGTGAATATAAATAGTATATAAGACTTGTTGTCAAGTATTGCGGGACAATACTTCAACACAAATTATGATCCCAATTCATAAATACAAGATTTCTCTTAAAGAAGAATGTACACTAAAGGGTGTTTTAAAATACCAGATGTTGCAAGATCATTGCAGCCTCGGATAAACTTAATTCCGTGATATTCTAATTGAATAAACACACAAATGGAATCTGCAATACTCAATTGTCTTATATGAACTGCCCGCATATTCAATCAAGAATATATCATTGGATATATTCGTCAATATAAGCAATACATAACAGATATGACTTATTTCTTTGTATAGGAAAAACTAAGGACACAAAATGAGGTACGGATCTCTGGAGTGCCAAAATTCGGCACGGAGGGACACTTAAGTGTCAAAAGTTATAAAATGTACACTTAAGTACCAAAATTGGAGCAAAATGGATCAGTGAAGTACCAACGACAAAAAATTCCGGCCAAACTGCCACGTGTCCATTTTTCGGCGACTTTATTTGCTGACGAATCATTTTTTTCAAAATAAAAAATTCACGTGGTAATTTTTTAAAAAAATTGTCCACGTTAGATTTTTAAAAAATTAAAATCGATTTTAACAGTCCTCGCCGATCTCTCTCTTCTCTTTTTTAAAAAATAAAATAAAATCAATTTTATAATAATATATACTTTTAATTATTTTATATTATTTTATTAATAATTTTTAAAATCCACGTCAGCCAAAACGACATCGTTTTGCCGATTTTTTGCCAATTTAGTTTCCGGCGAGCCGCGTAGGCAAGAAAATTAATAAAAAATTACCACGTAAGATTTCCACTAGTGTTCCGACGATTTGGTATTGAAGTGATCCATTTTTTTTTAAAAGTGTCACTTAAGTGTGCCTTTTATAACTTTTGGAACTTAAATGTCATTCCGTGCCAAGTTTTGACACTCCCGCTGTACTTATGCCGACACAAAACTAAAGATACAAACCTTTGTCCTTGATATTGAGTCAATGCTTTCTCCTTTTCTTTTTGTAGAAAAAGGTGATATTGATGACGAAGCCCATAATTGAGGCAGCCGTCACAGCTCTCTTCTCTATTACTGCCACCAATTTCCCGGCAAGCCTCGCCATCGCAGACTTGGGCTGTTCCACTGGCCCCAACACTCTCTTCGCCATGTCCGAGATCATCAGCATCATGATTGATCTCTACAAGGTGAAAAAGCAAGAGCTGCCAGAGTTCCAAGTGTTCTTGAACGATCTCCCAGGGAACGATTTCAACACCATCTTCAGCAGCTTCTTGCCAGGATTCCAAGAGAAGCTGAGCGAGCAAATGAAGAGCAAGAACGGTGTGTGGACAACGTTGCCATGCTTCTTCAATGGCGTTCCTGGTTCATTCTATGGGAGATTGTTCCCTCGGGAGAGCTTGCACTTGATTCATTCTTCCTGCAGCCTCCATTGGCTGTCTCAGGTAATTTTTTGACCCACGGTTTCATTTGTTAACTTGATGGTAAACACACTTGTTCTCTCTCTCTCTGACTCAGTTATTTCTTGTCAGGTCCCACGAGGACTAGAGGGAAACAAAGGCAACATATACATGGCGAGATCGAGCCCTCCAGAGGTGCTGAGGGCATACTACGAGCAATTCCAGAGGGACTTCTCAACGTTCTTGGAGTGTCGTAGGCAAGAGTTGGTGGCGGGAGGGCGTATGGTTTTGACCCTCTTGGGTCGAAAAAGCGACGATCCTTCAAGCAAAGAATGCTGCTACATTTGGGAGCTCTTGGCTATTGCTCTCAATGAGATGGTCTCCGAGGTTTGCCAAAACATAATTTTAGAGTACTTGAATAGTCGCGTACACGTTAGGATAAAATCAAAGTTGATTTTTCTCATTACTTCTAGTGAAAGCTGTAGTATCGTCTCATAGAACCTGGTGAGTTTTGCTAGTTCTCTATGAATATTTTTCTCATTCATTAAGGTAAATTATTCTTGATTCTTGAGTACCGAATATTTTTGCTACATGACCTCAAAAATTTTCTTGCAAACCTCTAGCTAGAATTTTTACATAAATTCTTTGAACGAAAGCAGTAATGCAATTTGGAAATCCTGCATAATTTATGCGCTTTCTCATATGGGGGAAAATTAGAGTACAAGAGATAAAATTATTAGGTGCTTGGAGTACACACTCATTCCCTCTTCAGTATGTTTTAGACCCAATTTAAGTGAAATCCACACTCACATGAGAGGAATCACATGTAAGAGTAGTATGCAATAGACACATACCCAATTACATAAACAATTAACCATGACTATTTTTTTTCACAAAGTAACTATGACTATTATGAAGGTATCATACTAACAACTTAGTTGCATGTGTGTGGTGGCTAGCAAGTGTGGCCTCCAGAGTTTACTCCCCCAGCTGTCGGCGGGGTGCGGGGTTCCCTGAGTCATCAAAAAAAAAAAAACAACTTATGATTTTGTAATGATTTTAAAATTGTTTCTTATTTCTGGTGGCAAAATCTAAAATTTTGTGTTCGGCGCTAATACAGGGACTCATAGAAGAAGAGAAACTGGAATCCTTCAACAGCCCTCACTACACACCCTCACCAAAAGAAGTACGAAGGGAGGTCCAAAAGCTAGGGTCATTCTCAATCGATTGCTTGGAGGCGTCTGAAGTGAATTGGAGTGAACTTGACACCAATTTCGACCCCAATGTTTTGTTGGAGGATGGGGGATACAATATGGCCAAGTGCATGAGAGCTGTGGCCGAGCCCTTGCTCATTGACCATTTTGGTGAAGAGATCATAGATGAGGTCTTCAAGAGATTCAGGGCTCAACTTGCGGATGGGATGTCCAAGGAAAAGACTGCGCTTGTCAATATCGTTATTTCGCTAAAGAAAATTGCCTAGATAAATCGCAAAATTCCAGAATGAACACATCACTTTTATATGCACGTTTATGGTGAAGTTGATATACGAATATCACGAGTGTGTTTCCTGTGGTTTGAAGATTGTATTACTTCTTATGTCTTATCTCGTGTTAACAAAATGCAAGAAACTTGCTGCAAGTCGAACAGCTTGACATTTGGGATTTTGTTGTAAGGATGTTCTTTCGTATATGCACCACAATGCATTGGTTAATTGAGCGAATTGGGTGCTTTGATTTTATTTATGCCAAGAAAATAAAACAAAAAAGCTAAATGAAGTATGATTTTCATCCAGAGAAATCTACATGAGTAAAAACGAATAAATCAAAAACGAAATTAGAAACTCAACAATAAGAACTTCACAATAATGTCAACGAAACATTTGAAAGGTTTTACGCCAACATATGGAGGTTAGACCATTAAATGACTTTGAAAAAGAAAACTAATTGTACATTGATTTATGGAGAAAATTATCCAAAAACTTGTAAACTTATTGCACTTTTGCTAATTCAATCCAAAACTTTTAAATTTTGCTAATTAAGTCATAAACCTTTCTAAGTTTTGCCAATTGAGTTTATTCGGCTAATTTTAGTTGAAAATAACTGAAATGGACAATTTTTAATAATGTATTTTTTTTTCTTCTTTTTTCCTTCTTCACTTTTTTCTTTGTTTGACCTCAAGCGAGGGTTGCTTGGATTGGCAAAGGTAGCTCTTTGCTAGATTGAGTGAGGGTTTGCCTTCATTAGGGGTTGGTGAGGTTGGCCATTGCCTAAGGTGGGCCCTTGCTTGAGGTCAGCCAAGGCAACCCTTGCCTGGGCTAGCAAGGGTAGCTCGTCACTAGATTAGGCATGGGGTTTAATGTTGCTAGTCTAGGCTTGGGTGTCCCTCACCCAAGGTTAGCCATTGATGAGGCATGGCAATGGTTGACCGAGGGAAAAAGGAAAAAGGAAAAAGAAAAGTAGAGAGAAGAAAATAAATAAATAAATAAATAATTGAAAAATTGTTAAAAATTATTAAAAATTATCCATATTAGTATTGATTGTGTCATATAGGACGACTGGCGTTTATGACAGTAATATTCAATTAAAATTAGTTGAATGGACTCATTTGACAAAATTTCAAAAGGTCTAGAACTCAATTGACACAATTAAAATGTTTGAGACTGCATTGACAAAAGTACAATCAATTTATAACTTTTTGGATAATTTTCTCATATTTTTTAGTTGGCCAAGGTCTTTTATAATCTCTTGAACAAAAATTCCCCCATCATAACTCGTTTGAAAGACAAATACTTTATAATTTGTAATTCGTGTAACAAAATATTCCCACATGCATATAAAATTTAAGAAAAGAGTGATTTTTATAGTAAATAGGTTGATTTTTATCATAGATGAATGCAAAAATGTTATGAAACATACGAAAAGAAAACCTTGTCACCTAAAGTGATTATAACTACTCAATAGTTGATTTGAACCATAACTACCTAATACCACTTGTAATATAGAGATTTGAAGTCAGGGAGTCTATCTTGCAACCCACCAAAATGCTAATAGTTAGGAAATATTTCCATGATAATTATGCCATAGCTAATAGCACAACATGAGTCGTTTAGAGATTTGCTCATGACATGAATGAATTAGTGACCATGTGGAAGATAAATGACCCATTTACCACTAGACCAACCATCATGGATGTAACTTCCGCTTCTGTAGTGCAGCCATATATACAATATTCTCCTTTTGCCTATTAGAACACTTGCTAAGAGAGCATGATATAGTTTTTTCATCGTATACATGTTGTCAATTTTCAAAGCGAACCAATAAGTGTTTCTATTATGTTATCTTTAATTTTTTTTTCACCTAGTGTTCTAAGATCACCGATTAAAGATACTCTTGAAAATAAATGAACAAATATATTAGAAGTTCTAAAACTTATTATGAAAATGCAATTGAGTTTTAAAATTTTAAAAAAGTGCAATTAAATTCTAAAGCTTGTTATAAACGTACAACTGAGCCTTAAATTTTTTAAAAAGTGCAATTAAGTCTTAAAGCTTATCATAAAAGTGTAATTGATTCCTAAAATTTTGAAAAACTATAGTTAACCTAAGGATTTGATTGAACCATTTTTAAAAGTTTTAGGACTTATTTACACTTTTGAAATGAGTTTTACGACTTAATCATACTTTTTGAAAGTTTTAGCATTCGATTGTATTTTCATAACATATTTTAAAAGTTTTATTGCATTTATGATGAAAATAAATAACAACTATTAATTTCAACCACATATATGGCAACATAGCATGTATCTAGACTCGTACTAGTTTTGGAGAAGCACCAGTGACCACCCAACATGAATTTCATTAAAATGTTGCATTTTTCATAATAATGGAGGAGACGAATCTAAACCTAACGTTGGTAGGACTCCTTTCTTTCAGGACTTGGAAGCAACCAAAATTCACCACAAACTTTAAGTTAGACAAACTTCTCTGCATATTTTCTTTGCATTTACATTTTCTTTCCTTTTCCTTAAATTGGAATGAATCCGTACTTACAAGGCACTGGCGGATCCCACCAAGCGGACATGTCCGTGCAGACTCACGCCCATGCGTGTCTCGCACTTGAACGGAACTCCACTTGGAATTATTGGGGAACATGGAGACGAGAGTAACCCAAAATGTCTATGAATAGAATAGCCTCGAGCCAATTCGAATGCAAGCCAACTAGAGAGAGAGAGAGAGAGAGAGAGAGAGAGAGAGAGAGAGAGAGAGAGATGGAATTCACGAAACTACTGCTCATAAATGAAGGAATGGGAGAAACAAGTTATGCTAACGTTAGGAGGACTCCTTTCTTGCATGACTGGGAAGCAAACAAACTTCACCACAAACTTCAAGTTAGACCAATTCTATGCATATGTTTTTGCATTTGCATTTTCTTTCCCATTCCTTAAATTGGAATGAATCCGTTCTCACTTGCGCATGCCTGTTTCACGCTCGAACTGAACTCAACTTGGAATTTGTGGAACATGGAGACAATTTACCCCAAAAATGTCTATGAATTGAAAAGCCTCCAGCCAATTCAAATGCAAGCCAACTAGAGAGATGGAATTCACGAAAGTACCGCACCTGAAAGGAGGGATGGGAGAAACAAGTTATGCTAACAGCTCATAGCTTCAGGTTCGTCTCTCATCGTCCTATTATTGCCAGGGAAAATCTTGGATTAAACAGCATTTTAAGATTGATTATTACACTATTTTGTGATTAGGTACCACAATATGATTTCTTCATCTCATCTCAAACTAGGGTTATTTTGTTTACCAAGACTTGAAATTCAATATGTAAAAGACGCAATTTCAGCATGACCTTTAAGGCCTTCTAACTTATCATTCAAGAATTGGGATAAGTACAAGAGGAGTGTCATCACTTTCGTACCGCATTTATTTTAGTGCCCTAACTTTTTTTTTTTTCACTTATTTAAGTACTACAAATTTTTAAAAAATTGATCATTTAAGTGCTATTAGCGATTTGCTTTGCTGAAAAATCCGACAAGAACACTAGTCCTACATGGCTTTATCGGTACTGATGGATATCTTTTAATATTTTTTATTTTTATTTTCCTTTGTTTTGCTTCTTTTTCAATTCTAGTGACCCTCATCAACACTGAAAAGAAAGGAAAATAAAAATAAAAATTATAAAATTATAAAAAAAATCCACATAAGATAATTTGCTGAAAATGTCACTCAAATGATCAATTTTACTTTGATTTGGAATTTAAATGAGTGAAAAAAAAAGTTATAATATTCAAGTGAGTCCCACACGAAAGTTATGGCATTTCTAATGTGTTGGTTCCTTCAAGAATTCAACAGCAATACACCTTTCAATCAACACGATTTTTCTTGAGGAAGAATGTATACTAAAAATGGTATATAAACTAATGTAGCAAGATCCTTGCAGCATGCCCATGATGTTCTATGTAGGATAAACATAGTAAATGCATGGAATTTACAATACCCAATTTTTCTATATGAGCTGTTCGGATATTCAATCAAGAACATTTCATCGAATATATTCGCCTGTATAAGTTATACACAACAATTGGATTTATTTCTTTGTACTTGAAAAAAATAAAGAGACAAATCTTTTTATTTTTTTGAGAAAGTTGTTCAATAAGTCCTAAACCTATTGTAATTTTGCTAATATAATCTTAAACCTTTAAATTGTGCCAATTCAATTATAAATCTTTGTACGTTTTCTCTGTGGTGAGACTATCTAGCCAATTTTAACTAGAAATCATTAATACAGCACAGTCGATACTGACGTAAACAATTTTTAATAATATTTTAACATTTCTTGATTTTTCAAATTTTCTTTTATTTTTTAAAATATATTGTACAACTTTGGCTGAGAAGGCCACCAACCCTCACCGGCCATGGGTGAGGGCCAACATCCTCACTAGTTGGTTAGTGAGGGGTGCGATGCCCTTGCTAGGTTGGGCGAGGCCCACAAGCCCCTTGCCTAAATCTTGGCAAGGGAGTGGAGGCTATTGCCGGCTAGAATTGTAAAAAAAGAACAAACAAAAGAAAAGAAAACATAAAAAAATATATAATTGAAAAAGATTTAAATATTTAGAAAATTATCCACATTAGTCGAAATTAATTAGATAGACTTAATTATTAAACCATGAAGATGTTTTGTTGGTGTGAGTTGTCAATTAAGATTAATTGGAGAAACAATAGGGCTGATTAGTTAGTAAATTTGTATTGTATAATGTCCTTATTTTGAAGTTGTCGCGACCTATCCAAAGTAGGTTGGACCACCTAGGCATTCGGCTAATGGTAGTGCGATCATGTGATCGAGCGAGACAAAACCCCCACAAATACAGATGAACAATAGACGCGAGGAACGTCTGATGAAGAGTCTCTGTCTTTCAATCTCCAATGAAGGCATCAAGATCGTTTTCTCTTCAAGTGTTTGCTCTCTCTCGTGCCCGTCCGTGTATTCTCAATTGTGTGGCCTCTCTGTGGGCGATGAATATTGCGGAGGAAGAGCTCGCTCAAGAACACGCCCTCTCTCAATGGTGGCCATGTATTCAATGTGAGGCCTCCTCTTTCTTCGTGAAAGAGCCCTCTACTTATACTCTCTTCTTCTCGGATCTGCCACTATCGCAGAGATTGTGAGGCCTCTTCCAAAAATATCATAACTTTTTTTTCACCTCTATGCTAATAAAGATATATTTTTTCGATGGATGTGACGCGTTTGCTTGGTGAGATACATAACCTTCGTATGACAAGTCTTTCACGCCGTAAACGTATATCTTTTCTTTTACTTTATTTCCTCCTTTCGGTGGATGTCCCTTGGCCAAAGATCTCGATTGATCAGATTTTATTTCTTCTAAATCCGGTCAGATATTGCAATCTTTCCTATCATATGTAGATTTTGGTCACATCGAAAGAATTGATGGGCCAAGCCCAACTTTCGTGCTCTTGCGGGCTTTAAGTTGAAGACCTCCCTACATGAGTCCATCAGCTCTAGTCCAATTAAATTCCAGACCATTTTGTTAAGTCCAATCGCTGGCAGTCCAATGCAAATGCCATAAATGAACTAAACTATATGATATATGCTTTTAAAATCTATATGCAATTAACTAATATTTTTGTTTAGGAGTCGTAGTCAACCCCTGATTTTTATATGCAATAAGGAATTAAATAGGTCGCTAAAATTTACATGTTAGAAGATCAATTAGATTCTTAGCCTAAGATAGTGCATAGTCTAGAATAGGATTTTTGGTAGTTTTTCTTCTGTACAACTATATATGTTTTGTATTCATTCAGAAAATATATGGAAGAGAGAAAAACATTTTTGTTAATAGTTTTATGACTCAATTGATATATTGGAAATGCTTGTGACTGAATTGGTAAAAATGCAATAGATTTAAAACTTTTAGATAATTTTCCCCCTTTTCTTCTATATCAAGTCAATGTTGTTGTTTTCTTTTGTGGAGAAAGGTGATATAAATGACGAACCCATAACGGAGGTAGTCATTCGAAGCTCTATTCTCCGGCGGCTTCCCAGCGATCCTCACCATTGTGGACATGGGCTGTTCTTGGGCCCAAACGGACTCTTCACTCTGTCCGAGATCATTAGCATCATAATTGATCCCTGCAAGGTGACAAAGCACAAGCTGCCGGAGTTTCAAGTGTTCTTGAACCATCCCCGGGGGAATGACTTTGACACCCTCTTTGGCAGCTTCTTGCTGGGATTCAAAGAGAAGTTGAACGAGTAAACGAAGAGCAAGAATGGAGTGTCGCTGCCGTGCTTCTTCAATGGCGTTCCTGGTTCTTTCTCTTGGAAATTGTTTGCACAGGAGAGCCTGCACTCGATTCAACCTTAATACAGCCTCCATTACCTGTCTCAGTTTTTTCTTTTTTGTGGGCCCAGAGTGTCATTTGTTAATTTGATGGAAAACATCTTGTCCATTAGTACTTATTCTCTATTTTATGAAGAAACAAGGTAGTGGTTGGGAAACAAACTCATCCTCTCTCTCTCTCTCTCTCTCTCTCTCTCTCTCTCTCTCTCTCGTTAGGTCCAGTGAGGAGTGGACGGAAATAAAAGCAACGTATACATGGCGAGATCGAGCCCTTCGAGGGTACTTAGGGCGTATTACGAGCAATTTCATAGGGACTTATCGACTTTTTTGGAGTGTCGTGGGCAAGAGTTGATGGTGAGAGGGCGCATGGTTTTGACCATCGTGGGTTGAAGAAGTGGCGATTCTTCAAACAAAGGGGGTTGCTACTTTTGGGAGCTCTTAGCTAATGCTCTCAATGAGATGCTCTCTGAGGTAACAAAAGAAAATCAAAAGAGTACTTGGATACGCAGGATCATGAAATTGAGGTTGATTTTCTTGGAAAAAAGACAGTCAACTTTTCAATTGATCTTTTGAGTGTCATAGCATTATAAAAAATGTCCACTTGATTGACATCAAAGATTTTCTTTATCGGAAATTCTGATGCATCATTGAAATTTACGATACCTAATGTGAATGTTTTTTAAATTTTATAATCACCTCAAAAATTATGGTTTTGAGGTGATTGATTAAAAGGCTATGTACCGGAATAAATTTGGTAAGAAAGTCATGATACTTATGATGTTGTTTCTCCATTTTTCTTATTGCCTCTAGTAAGAATTGTAATACCCTACCATGGAGCCCGGAGAGTTTTATTAGTTCTCTAGGTATAATTTTTGTTTTGGCACTCTGAGACCTATCATAACCATCAATTTAGACAACACAACACAAAATAATAATCACGACTTATGATTTTTTGTGATTCTAAAGTATCTAAAGTATTTGTTAGATTAAAATTTAAATTTTCTCCTGAATCTCTAGCTAGAACTTTTCCATGAATTCGGTGAACGATAGCAATAGTGCAATTTGAAAATCCTACACAATTAATCCAAAATATCTTCCTTAGGAACGTATACGAGAAAAACAGAGTCCAAGAAACAAAATTGTTGGGTGCGTTGAGTGCGCCGTCGTTCCCCCTTAGGCCTTTTGTAGACCCAATTTAAATGGAATCCACATTTACTTGAGAGGAAACAACATATATCAACGGTGTGCAATAGTTACATTCCCAATTACATAAACAAGTAACTATGACCTTTTGTTAAAAAAAAAAAAAAAAACTATGGCTTTTTTTCTTTAGATATCATGCAAACAACTAATGATTTGTACATTGTTTCTTATTTTCATCAGCAAAATCTAAAATTCTGCGTTGCTGATGTAGGGCCTCATAAAAGAAGAGAAACTAGACTCTTTCAATATCCCTCAATGCATGCCCTCACCATAAGAAGTACAATTGGAGGTGCAAATGCAAGCGTCATTCTCAATCGATTGTTTGGATGTGTCCATAGCGAATTGGAGTGTATTCAACATCAATTTCGATCCTAATGTTGTGATGAAGGATGGGGCATATAATATGGCCAGGTGCATGAGAACCATGGCCGAGCCTTTGTTCGCTAATCACTTTGGTGGAGAGATCATCGATGAGGCCTTAAAGAGGTACATGACTCAACTCGGCAGTCACTTGTCCAAGGAAACAACCATTTTCGTCAATGTCATCATTTTGGTGAAGAAGACACCTAGATAAATTAAAAAAAATTAACATTACTAAATATATTACAGATATAGGCAACATTTATAATGAAGTTGAAATATGAATGTCACAAGGGTGATTATTATAGTTTGAAGGCGTGGCTGATTCACTAAACTTCTTATGTCTTCCCTTGCGTAAAGAAAATGCAAGAGACTTGAATGTTAAAGAGCTTGACATTTGGGATTTTGTTTCAAGGGTTCTCTTTCGTATATCCGCCATAATGTATCAGTTTAATTGAGCCAATTTAGTGATTTCTTATGCTGGGAAAATAAGAATAGAAAGCTTAATTGAAGCACGATTCCATCTGAAGAAATCAGCATGAGTAAACATGAACACAGTTCTATCCACTGATTGATTTATATCGGACGTAGGTCTTCCATTCTAATCTCTCATGTTCTTGTATATTCTCCTTATAGGGCTCTTCATTGATATAATCATATGAGATTAGGAATTCAGGATTATGTATATTAAGAATAGGGAGGGGACCTTGGCCACGGATACAAAATCCCGTCTAATGGACCCATCATCCATCACAAGTCATCGTGAAATTGGGCCTTCACTGACCCATCCAGCCACATCGATATTGAACCGTGCAAGATCCCCAATAATAATGAATTTT
>MU090045.1:0-49330 GCA_014858505.1 Corymbia citriodora subsp. variegata
TTCTTTTTTCTTCTTCCATGGCTAAAGCACTCGTGCAGATAAATGAAATAAAGATAGCGAGTTGTGTACTGATGGAGGAAATTATGCATGTGCAAGAAGAAGAATTAGAGGAAGCTACAGCCACTGACACTTTAGAGTTTCCTCTATTAACCTCCTTGTCTCTTGTGGACTTGCCAAATCTCAAGACATTCTCTTATGGAAAGTATTGTATTCACTATCCATCCTTAACAAGACTGACAATAAGTGGGTGCCCCAAAATGATGACATTTTCTTCATTCGAAGGAAATCAACAGTCGATGACTGCTGATACAGGTTTACAACAAGCACTTGGTCGTGTCAACTCTAGCTTGTCCTTGCCTGGCTTCTTCAATGAAAAGGTAAGCATCTATAATATTTTTTTTGTTGATCATTCTTCTAGTTCTAGTCAGTGAAGCAATTGAATAGAAACTCGATCATTATTCTATACCAAAAGATTGGCGACTTTGCTGTGGAAAAAGAAAGATTGGGGACTTCGCAGTGGAAAAACTAACTCGCTGCTAGTCATTCCCAAAGTTGCCCCTGAATTTCCGCATAATAAAATTCTATACCAAAAATTTCAACCATTCTATATATATGATGTTTTTACACAGGTTCGCTTTCCAAGCTTGGAGGAATTAGAGCTTTCTTCCATGTGCCAATTAAAGAGGATATGGCACAATCAACTCCATGGACAGTCCTTCTGCAAACTTTCATCCCTCACTGTTGAACTTTGCGAAAATTTGTCACATGTTTTTCCATCAAATTTAATGGATAGGTTGCAGAGTCTGAATAAAATTGAGGCAGTTGGGTGTCCCTCCTTGGAAGCATTATTTGAACCAGTAAGTCTCAGCTCTGAGAGAAGGAAAAAGCCATTAGTCCTCTCCGTATTAAAAAAAATGAAGTTGTTGAATCTACCAAGCCTGAGAGACGTATTGATGAGTGACTGCAAAGTCACCTTGGCATTTCCAAGTTTGATGGAAGTGAACGTGAGGCGTTGTCATAGTTTGCCATATCTCTTCTCAAGTGCCACAGCCAAAACTCTTGATAAACTTGCAGTGCTCGATGTTTCTTGTTGCAACAACCTACGCGGCATAATTGCGATGGAAGGAGGAAAAGGCAAAACTGTAGAGACATTCAAGTTCCGTCATTTAACCAAACTCAAGCTCGGAGGTCTTAAGAGTTTGATTTATTTCACTTCAGAGAGTTGTGCTGGTGATGGGTTACATCCTCTATTTGATGAGAAGGTATCATCTCCCGATTTATCTAATCTACTATTTTACTTTGTTTTTAGTGCTTTGGCCCTAAGCTATATTCATATCTCTATGTACAATTGTAGCTTGCATTTCCAAAGTTAGAAGAGTTACATGTTGAGGGAGTTCAACAGAAAGAACTATGGAACGATAAAATCCTTGTGGAATCTTTTTGCCATTTAAAGGTCCTCAAGGTGAAGCAATGTGACAACCTAGTGAATGTGATTCCGTCATCCATGTGGAACATGCTGCTTCACTGTATGGAGTCCTTGACAGTTGAGAAGTGTCCATGTCTGAGAAACCTTTTTACAATGTCTATGGCAAAAAGTCTAGGACAACTCCGATATCTTGGTCTCGGTGGTTGTGGAGATATGGAGTACATAGTCGCCAAAGAAGAGGAAAAACCTGAAGAAGCAACCAACAAAGTTGTAATTCCTCAACTTGCTACTCTATATCTTCACAACATGCCAAAACTCAGAAGTTTTTGCCAAGGGAAGCATATTTCAGAGTGGCCCTCCTTGAAAGAGTTTTCTATTGAATATTGTGAAGCTGTGAAGGTGATTCTAGGAGATGCCAGTCGTAGAAAATTAGAGGGTAGCGGTCCAACACATCAACCACTTTTACTCATTGAAAAGGTCTGTACTCATTCTTCTCTAATGGCATATCTAGTTTGTTGTCCTAATGGTTTGAGCTAAGGGTATGGGCGGTCATTTATGATAACTTATCATTTTCATTGAGAATCTTTGACCTCAAATCAGAAACATCTCAAAGCTACTTCTTTAATATAAACATACTGAAATGTATATCAAAACTTTTTCATAAGTTTCAAAAACTTCATATTTTTTTTCTTTCCTTTTCAAGTCTTAGATTAAATTGTAGCTAAAGTACAAATATTAACGAGAGGCTAAGCTTCAATTAGCAACTTTTAATTAATCTAGAGATAGACAATGCTAAAGACATTTGCTCAAATTTAAATCTTGCTCAATGTAAGTTCAACGGTTAATGACACTACGAGGAACTTGTGCTGGTTTGGCACTTAAGTTCTAAAATTTGCACAATTGAGCCATTTCAAGACTTGTTAAGTCCATCCCTTTTTTTAAAAGAAATTCTGCATTTTTACCATATTTTCAGTCTTGCATTGGCTTTGGCGCGGTGATCGAGCTTCCTCAAGCACAAAGGGAGCTGTTTCACTATTGCCACATCAAAAAATTGAAAAAAATTAAGAACATACTAAAAATTAGAAAAAAATCAGCACTAATTTGAAACTGGAAATAAAAGAATTCCTACAAGAGGTTGACAGTCAAGGGGGGAAGGGCTACATTGGGGACCACTATTGCTTCTCTTCCTACCAATGAGGGCTAACAACCCTAGCCACGGTCACAACAAGGCCGTTAACCCTTGAGGGGCCTACAGCAGGGGCAAGTGTGCTCACTCACGTGCTGGCGAGAAGCCAAGTTTGGCAACTGCTGATGGCTTGGCGAGGGTGCCGAGTTTGCCTTTTAAATTTGTTATCACCTTTTTTTAATGTGGCATCTCCACATTAGTGCCGCATTTTACAAGTAAAAATAAAAAAGGAAAATTCGGTGAAAAATGCCATATATACTTTCTGTCCTCTTGATACTAATTTGGGCAATGGAAAGACTCAAAGGCTGAACTAGAACAAGTTTTACTAATAAACAAAAAAAAAAGTTTTAGTTCTTAAACGTGCCAAACCAGAATAAGTTTTAGGAGTCATTTTGTCACTACTCATAAAGTCGATGTAAATATTGTGATGGGAAAATCGTTCCACAAGTCTTAAAACATATTTATGAAATGCAATCGAGTCATGAATTTTTCGGTTGGTGGAATGAACTCTTAAAACTTTATCTAAAAGTGCAATCGAGTCTTAAATCTTTCAATTAATGTAATTAAGTCATAAATTCATACAAAGAAATATACAATTTGAGGTTGCCGCATAGGCAATCTAAGTTATTGTGTACTAAAAGAACTTGATTACGCTTTTTGAAAATATTTAAAACTAGAGTAAACCAATTGAAAGGTGTGGAACTTAATTACATTTTAATTTAAGACTTCCAATGCATATTATCTTGATTATGACTAAAATTGCAAGTAGTTCACATAATATTTTTCACTTTGGGTCAAACCTAGATAGCTTCATCAAATGCTAAACAAATAAGCTTTGGTGTAAAATTGGATCATGGACTCAGCAAATCTGTATCCGTGGCTCCACACAAGCCAATATTTCTTTCATAGCAAGAGAGTGGTTGCTACAAGCATCTTATGTAAATAACTCAATTGCACTGACATGGAATCTATAATTAATGCGTTGTCATTCACTATCACAAAAAATTTGAAGAGCTTTTGACTAGGTGTATAATACATATGTTAGCAACTGATAAATAGAACAAAACTGTATGCAACATTGGTTTTGAATCATAAAATCCGAAGGAAACACATAGCAAGAACTGGGGGGGGGGGGGAGAGAAGAGATGCAAATAAGGGAGAAGAAGAAATGCCAAATGGCAAACTCATTAGTCAATGAATACATCCTCAACTGAAGAAATTATATCTTGGCCAATATCATAAGTAATTCAAAACAAGTGTTCCTTACCAAAAAAAAACAAACAAACAAACAAACTAGGCAAGCATACATAAGACAAATAAACAGCAAGTTTGTTGAAACATCATTTCATATATCAACCTCCACAAAAGGAGATTTGGATCTGTACCCTAGAAGCTACTAAGTCTTTTAGTACAAATTTAGCATCACGAATTTGCATTTTATGAATGATCAATAGGAAAATTACGTTCCAAATTTTACTAAATTTAGAAGGTGTTTCTATAAATTCATCCAATTAGTTAGTAAGAATTTACTCCACTCACTTTCTTTTCCCACAAGCAGAGTCCTTATTTAACTCTCAAAAACATTGAGAGTACTTATCCATGTTGTTTTGCTCAATAGTGAACTGATTTTAAATTGTTTTCTTGTCTTCCTTACAGCTTTTGATTGAATCTATTCAATTCTCACTAAAATTGTTGAAATATTCTCTCAGACCACTAAAATTTGTTTAACCTCTTCAAGATTGTTAAGGATTTATGATAACCACAATCACGGCAATAATCAGGGTTTACTCCTGACAGTCAACATTAGTAGAATTACATGATGATGATGATAATTGCCATTCCAACGTTATCAGAGTTAATAAATATTGCAACATTATTCAAATACCAAACATGAGTGGCTACAAATCGGCAAGCATGGCTGCTAGAGTTTCTATAGGCATGAATGCAACATATCTTCATGAGCATGTCAGATCAGAAATGGAAGTGTAGCAACTAAAATAAGTACCATAGTGTTGGCCCTTGGTCTAGAATAGTTTCACAATGATCATACATACTTAAAGCGAAGTTCTGATACTAGCTAATGTTAAAGAGATCTAGTCCAATGACCAATTGATGAAGAATAGATCTAGATTCGGTACCAACTAATGTTGAACGAAATCATGTAGAAAGTTAGGTTTAATTTCGTTGAAAGTGGAGGAAAATCAGATAATAAGAAAAGACAGAGAAACTAGAGAGAGATAAAAGAGATAGAAAGGCCAAGTCAGACAGGGAAAAAGATGCATCAGATGGGCAAACTTAGTAATCAAATCAATTTCAACATTAGAACTAAAGAAATTTATTTTCTTGTTCTATATTCATAGAAACTTTAAAAACAGAGTTTTACTATTAAGAGAAATACATGATCAATATCCTAAAACTTCAAATAGCTGAACTGAAAAATAAATCAGCTAGTGACCTACACTCTATCAGCTCGTGTTAATTGTTGGATTTCTTTGATCGGAATGTGTCATGTTATCTTGGAGTCTATACATTGTCGGAGAAATTTTGAAGTGTAAGATCCATGTAGCATGGGTTTGCGCTAATTGGTTTTTGTTTTGTCGTTATCAATACCTAATAATGCATAAGCTATATTTTTTTTAAATGTTTCAAAGAAATGTGAGAGCTCGTTGGCTATTGTGCATTTGTGTGTTGTAATGAGCGAAATCTAGGACTGGCTAAATTTGAGGTTTATGGGAAACATATAACGCGTGAAATGATTATGCTCGTCTAACTAAGGTGGTCATGGGTCATGCTACTGATCGAACATAATGCTTGGTATATATTAGATGAATACATGCTTTATACTTAAAAATAATATGGCAGCAGAATATATTTTTGGGGGTGGCATCTGCTAAAAAGAAAATAATGTGCATCTGATTTTCCTCATTCTTGAAATTAGAGTCTTCTCTTTTTTTAAAGGGATCTGAGAGTTGGCTCTAATAAATTAAATTGAAAAATTACAGGTTGAGTTTCCTGATATGGAGTCGATAAAGATCTCACACATGGATAACATGGAGAACATTTGGCTTGATGATCTTCCTTCCAATGCCTTTAGCAAACTCAAGACACTAGTAGTGGAGTATTGTGAGAAACTTCAATCCATATTTTCATCTTATACTATTCTCACAAGATTTCAAAACTTAGAGAAGATAACTGTAACTAATTGTGGGTCCTTACAAGTGGTATTTCATGTCCAAGAGTTCAATTTTAGCGAAGCTAATTCTACAAGAACTTTTCAATTGAGAGAATTAGTTTTAACTCAACTCCCGAAAATGAAGCACGTGTGGAGTGGACTTCCTCAAGTAGGTCTTACCTTTGAATGCTTAGAACGCATAAAGGTTGAGGAGTGTGAGAGTCTCAAAATTTTATTTACAAGCTCGGTGGCAAAAAGCATGACCCAACTGAAAGAACTTTTAGTGTGGGATAGTGGGGTGGAGGAAATTGTTGCGGAGGAAGACGGAGTAGGGACTAGTGAAGGTGGTCTCTTTTTTCCACGATTAACCGACCTGAGATTACTGGAGTTGCCGAAACTAAAGTCCTTCTCTAGTAAAACTTCAACATGGCCACTCTTGAAGCAACTACGTGTGAGACCCTGCAGCAAGATGAGGTCATTCTCATTCGCTTGTGAATGCCAAAACTGCCAAGGTACAATTGCAAGTGAGAACCAGCCTGCACTCTTTTCTTTTGAACAGGTATGGTCGATAATTCTAGCACTTTGCTGTTGTCTTCATTGGTTTATGTGCATGGCTCTTGATGCTTGTTATTTTCTTTAGGAAATTTAACTCGTCAAACATTTTATGCTTGTTCATACTCACCTGATCACGCTTGTGAATTGCTTAGGAATTTAAAGATTGCTTGCAGTTAATCATTTCCACCCCATATTCTTTAGTATATAATATATTGATTCCAGCTTTTACTTTGAAGAAAATTCTTTTGTATTAAATTAACTTGCATAGACAATCATGCTTCTAATGAGTCGCCCGTATCTTATGATTATGGGGATTTAACTATTTAATTTAATTTGACCTACCCTGTCCACCAAATTTTTTTAAAAAAAAGGTATTACATTCATTTGGCATAATGCTAGCTTAGCTACAAAACAAATTTCATCAAGCACCGCGGACAATTTGCTTATCTGGTCACATGTTAGTAATTTATCAATAGGCTTTAAAAAGGATAAACTTTTTTTCTTCTAATTTCGAAATCATCAGCTACTTTAATAATCTACCAACTTTTATTCTTGTAGCTCACCAACATATTTGAAATTACTAACTTTATTTGAATTTACCAAACTTAATTTGATTGGTGTACCAATATTTGTCACATTAAGGCTCCACTCATTTCACGAAAAGTAGATATACGAAAAGTGGATGTTATGGAAAACATTTTTCTAAAAATTATCGCTTATATCATTTACAAAAATGAATAGACGAAAAATAGTTTTATAATCCAAAAAAATATTTAGTCATAAAATATTGTCGGCAATAAAAGAATTTTCATTGACTAATAATTATCAAGAATTACAAGCGGCCATTCTTGGGAGAATATAATTCAAAACATTCATTTTCTATAATATACAAATTGATTTTAGTTACTTGTCATCTATTATCTTGTTAGATTTTGAAAACTACCAACACGTCCAATATTACAAACTACTTTAATAATCAACCAACATTTATTCTTGTGACAAGCCAATGCTTTTCAAATTACAAACTTTAGTTTGAAATTACAAATGAAAATCTAATTGATGTACCAACAATTATCAAATTACGATACTAATAGATTTTACTCACTAACCAACTTTTTATCTCACAGATCTTGAAAAGTACTAATATATCTTTATATTTATAATATCACCAACTACATTAAAAATCTACCAACGTTTAGTTCGATAGCTGTCCAACGCTTGAAGTTACGACTGTTCAATCAAAATTACCAAACTTAATTTGAGTGGTATACCAATGATATACCTACCCAAAATTAGGCTCCTTTTTAACCGCATGGAATACTAAAAACATCAATTTACTTGGGGTTATGTACTTTTGGTTTGTTTCTTTGCTATTTGATATTTCACTTTGCTTTTGTAAGAATGAAGAACTTGTCTACATTATTTGCTCTTTTTCCATGGAAATTTTGGGCTATAATCTCTATATTGTTTTATCGTTTCTTCACCCCATGTCCCATCAATACAAATTTTCTTTTCTTGTTTGCCAATCATTTGTTGAGTTTGAGGGCATTCTTCTCAAAGTTATAAAAATGTGAAGCCCTATGGTACTTATGATCTATAGTAAAATAGATATGAGAACTATAGCTTCGAAAATAATATGCAACATTAATAAAACATGTTACTATTGAAACACATATACTGACTTAAGAAAAATGTGATTTGTTAAAACAAGCAAATATTATTTTTCCTTTAAGATTTAATTAGTTGACAATTGAAATAGCTAAGGTATCTTTGACTAATAACTTTATTTATCCAAATTCACGAAATATATTGTGATTGAATTGGGCACATTACATTGACCCAAAAAAATTAGGCACACCACTAACAACTATCATCTTGTATAATGGTGATCGATCCCTGCTTGTCTGCTTTCGGAAAGTTGTTTTTTTCATTTTTTTTTCCCTAAACAAAAGGACATTTTAGTCATTGGACTTTTGGTGGCCTAATTAAATGGATTTCGTCTTGCAGGTCATTCCTCCCTTGGAGGCATTGACATTATCAAGGGAGGATGTTGCGACGATGCCACAGCATTACATCTTTCGCAATCTTAGAGCTCTAACTTTGGGATGCTACCATGATGAAAATGTCGCTGTCCTTTCCAACTTCCTTCTCCATAGATTCCCCAATCTAGAAGAGCTTATCGTGATTTGTAGTTCTTTCGAGGAGATATTTCCAGAAGATTCGTCTGGACATAGGGGAGCGACTCCCTGTGAAGAACTAATTGACATGGAAAATCCTCTTAAGGCATTGCAAAATCTGCGACTACTTGGTCTATTTAAGTTGTGTAACCTAAAGCAAGTTTGGAAAGATGGCTCCTTGATGGTTGAAATTCTCAAACAGATTGAAGTTCTATGGGTTGTGGAGTGCATGAGTTTATTAATTGTACTTCCATCCCCGACTTCATTCCAGAGATTGACACATTTGAGAGTACAGGATTGTGTTGGTTTAGCTCATATGGGGACTTCCTCAGCAGTTACAAGTTTGGTGCACCTTACTTCGCTATACCTAGGAAATTGTGGTGCGATGGAAACCGTGGTGACAAATGATGGAAACGGAGCAGAGGATATCTCTTTCCCCAATCTGCAAAAGCTGATACTTGACGGTTTACCAAGCCTTGAGAGCTTCTCACCCATGAATTGCACCTTCATATTCCTCTCATTGGAGCGTATCGTCGTCATGAAGTGCCCTAAGATGAATATATTTTGCAACGGTGCCTTGAGGACACCAAACTTAGATAAAGTACTCCTCTCCAATGAGGATGATGAATGGCGTTGGGAGGGTGACCTTAACACCACCATCCGAACCTTATCAGCTTGAATCCACTCCAAATTCAATAAGATAGGTAAATCCATGTGCCTAATCATACTTGCCTGAATCTGGTGTCAAAAGGAAGTAATTTGCGTTCTCCAAATTCTATATTGGCTCATGGTCTTTCTTAAAAGAATGTTTGATTGGGTTTTAAAGGAATTGTCACACAATTCGATAATTAGGGACTTTTGAGCACTTATTCACCTAGATATTCTAGCTGTTTGATGAATTATTTAGCATAACCTACATCAATGCAGCTTAGAAGATTGTGAGGGTTTGTTATATGGGATTGTGCGCTCGCCCACTTCTCTAGTTAAATTTGATGAGTGTCTCACTAACAATGTTTCTTTCTTTCAGGTGTCATGCTCGCTACGGTCAAATTGGCTATTTTCATTTGCTAGAAAGTGTCTCTTGTTATAAGATGTTGAAGCAAGATTTTTGCAATGTGTGCACTAATAGTGTTCTAGTGCATGGTGTTGATACCTCTTGACATGGCGCCTTTGTGCCGACATTGGTATAAATAGTGGGCAGGTGCTTCGTTGAATATCTCATTCTTTTTCTAGTTTGGGATGTCTTCTCTATGTCATTTCCTTGATAACGGTACTGGTGTGGCGGAATAATTGAGCAAATGATCAATTGAATATGGTGCTCTATCATTTGTCAAATTGTATGGATATTTTGTACGTGTTTAGACAAAAATTTCTCTCGAGTTGGACTATTTCGATGATGACAATGGTGGTATGCACTAAACAAAAGGGCACGAAGTCCAAAAATCCAAATAAGCATGTGTCCTTCAAGCAGCGCACCATAGCCTACATGGATCCATTCACACTAGATGTTGTCATCTCCAAGCACTTCATCTCTGCTTCACTCATAGGGTCACGAGCAAGCAGGTCCCTATTGCAAGTACCAATTCTAAAGACATTAGAGCCATGCTCAAGTGTAAATCAAACACACTAACATGTTTGGCCAAAGGCGGAATTTGGCAGACTAGGCTAGGGAAGTTGATGTGTGCACTGCTTCCTATACTCTAAGGGAGAGTAATAATTTTGAAGGAAAAATCAGAGCAGTAGTTAAATCTCTAATTGACAAAATCAATATTAAAGTTTATCTTGACTGATTTTCCCTCCTTAAGCATGATCTTGTTTATGTGCACAACTCTTAATGGGAGTATACCGACATCTTTGACATTGTTTAGAGAATATGAAAGATGTAGTGTTGGGTCCTTTGCCGGTTACATATAGATAACTATGACTATCTATTTCAGTAGCAGAATCAATTTTTTTTTTGCCTTTGTAGAAACATTTACCTTTTGGATTCTTGAATATGAACATTACGATGGCTATCATGGCTACACATATATTTCTCCAATTTTACATGATGTCTTCTTCGTCTCCAGCTTTTGAGACATTACAGATGTCTATGAGAGGAGGGTTACTTTCATCCATCTTCTTTTAGCATCAATTATTTATGCAGTGTCGCGACCTATTTTTTTTCTTCCCAGATGGGGGAAAGGAATGCCTGAATAAATAGGTTTAGGGGTATTGTCCAAAGGGTGGGTCTAGGACCCTCATTAGACATGGGCTCTCCCAAGCCCATACCCCGCGCGACGTTGGGTGTTCATGAAAATCTTCAAATGAGGAGTCACCACTAGCCTATTGGGGTCGGCTAGAAACCAAGCGAGGCATGGGAGTGGGCCTCACTTTCTACGTAACCAGAGATTCTAGAATCAGGGACTTGATTACACTAATTAACTAATTAGTGCCCTTGCGGTATCTAATCTTGTTCATTTCAAAAAGGACTTTTGTCAGGCAGTTTGGATTGATTTTAGAATTAACCACTAACATATGAGGTAATCATGCGGATGCGCAATCATCAAAATAGCAATTAGCAATTAAAGAAAACATTAAATAAATTGCAGACGAAAATAAATCCTAATTAAACTAAGGGGGCAAATCATAATCATCGCATCATAAGCATGCATTTAAGGGCAATTATATCCGATGATACTTAAAACCCTAAGGTAAAGCCGTAAGGGCTTGTTCAGTTTTGAGCACAATTTTAGACCGATGATTTTTCGACATTTTTTTTAAAGAGAAAATGGTCCAAGAATTATTTTAGAGCTTTTTGGGAAACTCTAAAACAAACTAGGAGTTTTTGGGATTTTCGAATTTTTTTGGAATTTTCAATATTTTAATATTTTCTGGTTTTTTTATTAAAAAAATATTATATATTTTTTATTTTTTTTATTTTTATGAATTTTCAGGTTTCTGAATTTTCCATGAATTTTCTGAAATTCTGAAATTTTTTATGATTTTTTTTATGATTTTTTTTAATGTTTTTATGATTTTCTGAATTTTTTTTTAAAAAATAATTCGGACCGGGTCAAGAGACCCGGCCCTACTAAACTGACCCGGACCCTATTGGTCCTGGTCGGTTAAACGAAATTGGGCCGGCCCCAAAGCCCACTCGAAAAAAAAACAAACCAAAATAAGGTCCACAAAAATTCTTTTATAGAAACAGCCCATTTCCAATTTCTGTTCTCGGCCCGCGAAAAACGCAGCCCAACGCTCGCGGGCCCAAGGCGCAGCCCATCACCTTGGGGGATTTTCTTTCGGCCTTTTCTTTGCTTTTTCTGATTTTTATATTTTTAGCCTTTTCTTTTCTTATTTTCTTTCTATTTTTTATTACACATGCATTTCTGCATGCTTTTCCCCTTCCCCCCACATCGTCTTCAACCTTCTGCGGAACGCACCCCCACGCCTGCAAATTTTTTTCGGATCGACTCACTTCCTATCACCGTTCAACCTAGCTAATGCCGACACCTACACGACCGGTGAAACTTCACCAACCCCCAGGCAACATCAACATCCGTCAGCCACCGGTTCCGGCCGCCCACTCCGACGAGTGTGAATTTTTCCGACGACTCGCAAAAAATAAACGTACAGACCAAAAACCCTCGTATAAAACACAAGGAAGATCAAGAAAACACACAAGGATCTACCAAACATGAGCAAAACATGTCAAGCTAAGCTAGTAAACACCAATCTGGCGACGATGGTTTCGGGACTTCATTGGGCATTTTACCGAACACTCGGTGTGCGTGAGCAAACAAAGGTGTTCCCGACACGAACTGAGTTCAAACCGCGCCTAAAATTCTAAACGAACATGCCAGTATGCATAGGGACGCAAAAGGAGGTACTGCAGGGGCCGGGGCTCGCTCGAACTGGTCGACGCGAGCTCCGGCCCGCGACTTCGTCGACCACAAACAAGGATGTCGAGGGAAGCCTACCTGGTTCAGCTTGAGGACGCCGGTTGAGGGGACGTCGGACGGAGCTCGTGCGTGGCCAAGGCGTTGGCTGAAGCTCTCTTGCTCTTTCTCGGTCACTGCCTCTCTCGGTTTCACTCTTGGTCCGTTTCTCCTTTCTCGGTTTTTTTGTTTTTTTCGGTCTCTCCGTCTATCTCTCTCGAGCACTCTCAGATCTGGTTTTTTTTGGACAGCCCTCGGCTTTCTCTTGCTCTCTCTACCTCTCCCGGATTTGGTTTTTTTTTGCTCCCCCTCTTTGCTTTTTGCTGTTGCTGCGGCTTTTGACCTCTCTTTTTGGCCCTGACTTGCTGCTGTTGCTTTGCTACTGTCCCCTCTGCTGACTTCCTGCTGTTGCTTTGCTGCTGCTCTCCTGCTGACCTGCTGCTGCCGCTTTTTTTTTTATTTCTGTTCTGCAGGTTCTTGCGCGTGGAGAAGAAACGAGCAAGAAGGAGGCCGAGAGGGCCGGGCCGAGGCAAGGGGAGAGGAAGGTGGGCCGAGCCCATGCGGGGATGAAAAGAAGAAGGGAAAAGGGGCCGGGTAGGCCCAACCTCGGCCCGGACCCACCCCCCTTTTTTTTTTGATTGATTTTTTTATCTAATTAATTTTAAAACTAGTGATGCAAATGCTCCTAATGTCTATATGCAATGTAATTTCAATGAAAGAATTTTTTTTTGTTAAGAGATTAGAAACTAACCTCTAATTTTCCAATGTAGTTAATAAATGCCAAAACAAATTGTCAAAATTTAAGTGTCAACATGCAGCTATGATCAAAGTGACTACTTTTATTTGTTAGAAAGTTGTCTCCTATAGCAAGATGTTGAAGCAAGCTTTTCGCAACTTGTGCACTAATAGTGTTCTAGTGTAGTTTTGATGCCTCTCGACATGGTATCTTTGTGCCGACATGTGGTATCCACTGTGGGTAGGTGACTTCATTGAATATTTGATTCTTTTACTAGTTTGCGATGTCCTCTCTATGTGATTTCCTTGATAATATTATTGGTGCAGCATAATGGTTGAGCAAATAATAAATTGAATGTGGGGTTGCTCTATCCATAATGGAACTATGTAGGGATATTGTATGCATGTTGGCTTTTAGGTGACCATGTTTAGTGGTTAAAACTTAAGTTTTTTATTTTTTTTGATTTTTATAGTTAAGTTTATTTATTTATTTATTTATATTTAATTTTCTAAGATAGTGCTAGCTAGTAAGCCTGACACTATTTGTCTAAACAGCCTCATTTAGCACCAAGAAGTTTCTTTGGGTTGAAGACTCCTTGGAGGGTAATAGCAACCAGCCATACACTTACCAAAAGGGGAAGAAGTCTTAACAATCTGAATAAGAACATGTCCTTTAAATAGCAACATAGCCTACATGCAGCTGTTCACGCTCGATGTTTTCATCTCCATCACACTTCATCTCAACTTCACTGACCCACAGGGTCACGTGCAAGCAGATTGCTATTGCGGGTACCAATAATAATGACATCGGAGTTGTGCTCAAGTCTTGATCGGACATGCTAGCATGTTTGGCCAAAGACCCAATTTTAGCAAACTAGGTGAGGGAAGCTAATGTGTGCACTGCTTCGCATACTCAAAGAGAGAGGGACAAGTTTAAAGGAAAAATCAGAGCAATAGTTCAATCTCTGATTGATAGTGGCATTGATATTACAGTTTATCTTGACTAATTTTCCCTTCTTGGGCATGGGCTTGTTTATGTGCACAATTCCTAAAAGGAATATACTAACATCTTTGACATTGTTTTGAGGATACGTAGGTAAGATGTAGTGTTGTTTCATTTGCTAGTGAAATATATTAGATAGCAGTGACTGCTTGTTTGACAGGTGCAGAATCCAGTTCTTTTTGGGCTTTGTCAAAACATTTACCTTATGAATTCTCGAATGAGCATTGTGATGGCTTTCATAACTTCAGACTTCTTTCTCTAATTTTACATGGTGTTGATAGTGACTTTTGCTTTTGAAACATTATAGATGCCGATGCCTTGATGATTAGTTTCATCCAATCTGCTTTTAACGGACACTAGTTTACAAGGTTAGGTCCACAACTCTTGAGAGTCCGAAGTACTATCATCAGATGGATTGGCAAGTAATATCCTACTCAAATTATCATAACTTAAGTTAGTTAATTGTCTACTATCCAGTTGTTTTGCTTCAGTTCATAACATAGAGATACATAGATATTTACTTTGCCTGCCTTAATGACTTGATGATAAAAAAAATCAATTAACTTTATATCTCCTAATTTGGTCATTGTTTTCTTGTGGAAGATATGACACTAAATATAAAGTGATGTTTAGTCATTCTTTTTCTTCTGCTTCTAAGTTTAACTATCTCGGACAAGAAGAGTAGGCCTCATTGAAAAGTGAATTTATGTCGTTTGCTGCTTTTTGAATGCTAACTCTTGCCAATTTACTTTGGTGGAAACTAAGAATTTTTTTTTTTTTTTTTTGCAGATTTGATGCCATTCTAATATTCGTGTTTTCACCACAACAATAATTATTATTTATGTTGACGTGAGAGTCTCTCTAAATTGCAATGAGTTCAAGCTAGAATAATGTCTTATCATCAAAGAGAGAAAAGGCTTTGGATCATAGAATTCTTTCATACACCACTTGCCCCAACTTTCCAAGATTCACGAATCATGATAGTATCCACATTATACTCGATCCTCTCCCCTAGAAATTGAGCGACATATCCGGAAAGAGAGAAATGTCCAAAATTCAATATGCTCTTGGGTAGAGTCCAATATCTCCTGTAGAAATAGTGGTGACATGTTAGGAAAGTGAACTAGTTGATTGAAGGTGAATCTAATTGCTTCACGAATCACCTTTTTAGATGCATCCAATGCAAAAGCATATGATCAAAGGATCAGTCAGCTATCGGGCATACTGCAATTTCATAAGTTCATTAGAACGCTAGTATGGAGAAGAAAGGCTCACTTGCTAGCTGTTATTATCAGATAATGTTTGAATTTTGCTCTTTTCCTCATGTTGTAGTTTTAGTTGCATTCATAGCTTCTTGGTTGTTTCATCCTCATAGCTCTTTTGATAAGCGCCAATATGGAATATTCAATTGTTTTTTAATTGGATTAGGAAGTAATATTATCTCCTAGCTAGGGAAAAAATATTATTTGGGGTCTTTAATAATGAGTTCATTTAATACATCAAATAGCTCACAAAAGTAAAGCACCTTATTCATTTCCATGACATGTTTGTACTTAAAAGTACTGCACATCTCTAAACTAGTCAAATGTCCACAATTTAACATAATCAATCATGATAAGATTTCGTAGTAAAATGTCAATTATTCCTGGATCACATTATGAACGTGTCATTTTCCATGCACTTGGATTCAGTGAAGTACAAGGGCAATCCATCAAGATCTTGTCCTAAGCACATTTTCCATTTTATGCAGATAGTCATGAAGAAAAGTCGGAGTTTGACCTACCCTTCTTAATAAAAATGTACAAGTAGGCTTGCGAAACCTAGTTACTCACTAATTATCCATGCTAAGGAATCTGTTGCTTCCAGGACTGCTATTGAAATAATATTTCAATGTTCCCAGTTTGGAAAACAAAGATCTATTTTCTAAAATCGTAAGCTATTCGAAAAAATTCTCATCAAATGTCCTGTTAGATGTTGTTCCATGCCATATTTTCATTGCTTTATATCTTGTAATCCAGTGTTGCCTTTTCTTAGATCCTTTCCTGAGAATATCCAAAGTAATTGAGTCTTGGGGGTTCTCTTCCTATTTCCTTGAAGCTGTCATCATATTGCCTAATATGTTCCTGGAGGCACTAGGGATTCGACATACTGTAAAACTTGTTGCCGGATAATCCATTAGCCATTTAGTGCTTTGACTTCAATACTAGAGAGAACCATGCGTTTGTAGGGTAAATGCCTTTTCTTATGCAATATGTAGTACCTGGGCTTTTTGTATGTTAAATTTGCATCTCGTTTATTATAGTAAACTTCAGAAGTCCATAGCTGACTTGGTGAAACTTCACAGAGAAAGAAATGGTGAAGAACTTTCTCTACTAACTTCTCATTAAGGCCATGAAAACATGTCGGTCGTTCTTAATTAGTTTAATACACTTAATTCTAATGAGCCCTTTGATCATTTTCACAATGCATCTTGTAAAAGTTGCCAGTAATGGAGAAGAATATGTAGATCCTAATAAATAGCAGCATGCAAAAGTTAATTTCCATGATGAGCACCTTGAATCTAATATCGTATAAATTCTTTTTTGGCCAAA
Organism: Corymbia citriodora subsp. variegata; assembly: GCA_014858505.1. Lineage (NCBI taxonomy): Eukaryota > Viridiplantae > Streptophyta > Magnoliopsida > Myrtales > Myrtaceae > Corymbia > Corymbia citriodora. The sequence goes on from MU090045.1 coordinate 16,766, forward strand.
GACCTAAGTGTAGTTGTAAGAGCTAAGAGTTCCTGCGTTCCCCAAAGAAATGGGCTCCTTCGGATCACTAAAGGCCGTTAAGGACTCACACATACCGCAGTGTATTGTTGAGCATAGTACGATGCAAGTTGGTTGCTTGAAAGAAAGACTCTTACTCATCTAGTTTCCATGCGAAGTACTGATGTGAATGACACTAATTGAGGCAGTTTCAGAGGCCTTTGTTTTCGTTTTTGGATGCTCTCCACCTTAATTTCTCAGCGCTCTGCTTCTATAGGCTCCCCGTCTCACCTGTGGATGCGTACTTTGCCTGCTCTGTGGTCTCTTGCTATCGATTCCAATGGCCTCTTTTTGTCTTGCTCGGCCTCACGGTCTCCCTTATCACTCAGCAAAAAAAAAAAAAAAAAAAGATAAATGAAAAGGAATGGCCATAATCACAAACCCTGCTTCGTCCTTCTACTAAGCGCGAGCATCCAACCAAAATATACACTTCAAACATGTGAAAGAGAGATAGAGTCCTGAGCAAACAAGCACTCACCAAAACTTCTAGAAGAGTAAAAATGAAATTTACCATACTAAATAGGGCTGTATTTTCGTACATCCCTGATTGTAGGAAACTTTATTGAACCATGCCTTTAATTAGTGGATTACAAAAAACAGATTACCTACACACAAATAAAAATATGGGCAATGGCCATGTTATCCTGACTTAATACTTGTACTGTATCATGCTTAGCACGTGAAATTGCGCATGACTAACATTATCTAACCAAATTAGGCCCGACTTTTCGTGGCTCCATTTACCTCTCACCCTCATGTAATAACTGATGATAGATCAAAATGTTGATAATTATAGTTCAACTTTCAACTTGATTTTTTTTTTTTTACACCAAATACTAAGAATAACCATTCCTTCCTATACGTACATGAACCACCCACATAACTCCAATTATTCCACCTCTTGTGCAACTTCCAACTTCAAATACGAATGCTATCGCGTGCAAACTCATCATGAGCACTTCCTAGTTACTTCCCCCCACTTAACCGTACATCTGCCTTATTTGTTGTTTCCACTTTCTCTGCGCCTTTCTTCCCTTCTCATAAATTATGGATTAGCATCTAATGTGCTTAACTATACTCGTGATGATAACTCATAAATATTCTCACTTAGTGCTTATGGTTTTTCTTTATTTCCTAATAAATTTATCTTAGTCAACAAAAGAGTTCCAATCTCATCTTTAGTTTATCTGATCAGCCTAAACGTGGCACTAATGGACAATGTGTCAGCATCTTTGCAATTTTAACGAAGGGACTAACTTGATCAGAAAAGGAGATAAATTAGAGACCATATTGGCTAAAAAAAAAAAAAGTACATGAACAATATTGAACAAATTGAAAAAGTAAAGATACTAGCGGTTCCGTTATCCTTGAACTTTTCACGCAAGTCTTTTTCTTGAGGCTTTCTTATACACTAGGGGTGTATTGCTTCGGATTCTTCTCCTATGATTGCGAGCAATCAGAAACTTTCTAGTTCAAGATTTGGAAGTCACTAGTTCAAATCCTGCCAACTACATACAAATCACTATTGTAACGCTTGCATAGGTGAAATGCCTAAACTTAATAAGTTTGTAACACTTGCGGGTTACTTCATAAACCTCCAAGTAGCCATGTGTGCGCGTTCATATTTCCTGAATTAGTAATAGAAAAGTGATCAATCACAAAGTTAAAATCACCTATCACAAAATAATATTAAAATGTTACCAACACATCCCAAAAAATTAAGTCACTTATTAAAATCATCAAGCGCGAATTAAGAATCTTCAATTGTGAATTATTTCACGCTAATAATCGATGTAAAAAGTAAACCTCACTGTCTTCCCTCTTGCTTAGCTCTTACGGGCGAATTACCAAAAAAATCATAAACCTATTGTAGTTGTGCCAATTCAATCCTAAACATTTTCTTTTTATCGATTCAATCCTAAACTTTTTGCGATTGTGCCAATTTAGTCCATCTGGCCAAATTTGGCTAGCCGAAGCTAACGTGGACGCCGGCCAACACCGGTGACAATACTTTAATAATATTTTTATTATTTTTCAAAAAAATTTATTATTTTCCAAAATTTTTATTATTTTTTTAATTTTTCTGTTTTTTTAATTTTTCTTTTTTTTTGTCTCTTCCTCCCTTGCCCCTCCCCCCGCCAATGACAGTGGCCAGCCAGCTCCAACGAGGCTGCCAACCACTGCGCGAGGGCCGCGAAGCCCTCGCCGGCGACCTCGCCCAGACCTGGGGGAGGCCTGGGGGCAGCGATGAGGGTCACGGCCCCAATGACCCTCGCCAGCGGCCTCGCCTAGACCTGGGGAGGCTTGGGGGTCGCGACCCTTGTCGACGGCCTCACCTAGACCTAGGCGAGGCCTGGGGGCCGCGGCGAGGCGGCTTCGCCCAAATCTGGGCGAGGCCAACCTCGCCATGGCTTGGCCATGGGCAAAGGTGGCCTTGCCTGCAGCTGGCAAGGCAATGGTGACCTTCACCCAGGCCCGCCATGGCCTCACCAGCCGCGGGCGAGGGTGGCCAATCTGACGGGGGCCGTGACCCTCGCTTGCCACCGACAAGGGCTTCGCAGCCCTCGCACAATGGCCGGCGAGCCTCGTCAAAGCTGGCCGGCAACTGCCACCAGTCGGGAGGGAGGGGCAAGGAGGAAGAAACAAAAAAGAAAATGAAAAAAATAGAAAAATTTGAAAAATAATAAAAAATTCAGAAAATAAAAAAAATCGAAAAATAATTAAAATATTGTCGCCGGCGTCAGCCGACCAAATTTGGCCAGATGGACTAAATTGGCACAATCGCAAAAGGTTTAAGATTGAATTGACACAATTGCAATAAGTTTAGGACTTTTTTTGCAATTCTCCTCAGCTCTTCCCACTCCACGGTGACTCAGAGTCAAATTTGACATTGACCTTACCCAAGCTTTTTCCCAGAGATTTCCACAAAAATTTCTCAATTAATCCATCGTCTTCAAAGCATACTGCTCAACATTTTGCGAAAGTTGCCAGTAAAACAGATGATTACTTGACCCCAACATAAGTATCTTATATAATTCTTTTTTGCCAAAGATCCAAGCGCTAATTAAAAGGTCTTTTAGCAAAAGACCAATTATTTAAGAAGGTCTACGGGCAAAAAACAAATTCACGACCACACGTCTTCAAATCAAACTTCTTGATCACAAGTTGCGGTGTGTCGATGAAGTTCTGATTTCTCGTCGCCTTGTTCCGCCAGTCTTTGTACGCTATGCAATTATTCATCTGTGCAAACCTTGGACAAAGCCGCAGTTCTAAATTCTATCCCCATCGTGAACAGAAAATATCTTCACTTTGATTTCTGTGGCAACGTGATCCAATTACCATCCTTAAATTCTATAAGGTGGGGCATTCTCGTACAATCTCGTGTGAATGAGCACGAGGTAGCAAGACTAGGGGCGCCAAAACTAAAGCAAAATGCCAAACCGAAACTAGAATTGAACTGAAATTTCATAAATTTTCGATTCAGTTCAGTTTTCGCTTCGGATAATGGAAAAATAACTTTTTTTTGTTTGGTTTGGTTAATTGAAACCGAGCCAAACCGAAATTCTTAATAAAAATTTAATGCACAACTTAAAATCTATCTTCCTTTTCACCCCCTTATTTAGTTTGTTCAAAAAAGTAAGGCAAAAAAAGAAAAATCGAAAAATCAAACCGTTTTGGTATATTCATATTCAATTCGGGTCAAATTTGATTCAGTTCAACTACTCACCCAATTAGTTCGGTTCAACTCAAGTTTCTTGAAAACCCAAATCAAATCAAACCATTGACACCCCCAGTTAGTTCTATATGATACAAATTCTCCAACAAGTCCATAACTTTTCAATGAGTGCAGATTATTTTATATGGGACAATCATCTCAAACCTATTATATTTGTTTTAATTCAGTTACAAACCTTTTAAATTTGCCAATTTAATCCTAAAACATTTTCGCATCTTTCAAATTTAGTCCATCCGATAAATTTTGGTCGGAAATTAATGATGTGGATGTCATTCATTCAATGTGGCACGGTTGACTTTGATATAGACATTTTAAAAATATTTTAATAATTTTTTGAATTTTTTATAATTTTCTTCGTATTTTTTATAATTTTCTTCGTATTTTTCTTTTTTATTTTATTTTATTTTCTATACTTTCTTTTTTTTTGGACAGATGGCTAGCAAGGGTCGCTAGCTAATAATACCACAATTCAAAAATTATTCTCATCAAGTCCTTCAAATACTTGAATCTTCTTGTTTCTTTCTAGTTACTGTATTACTAATATGTTAGTCCCCCAAATGCCACCCCCATTTCACTCCACATTAGTATTTCAGTAACTTCCCTATTTTGTGGACATCTGCAATGTAACACACATTTACAGAGCTCAAGAATTGATCGCAACTCTCTAATCAATGATTGGTCTCCAAAAAGATACTCCAACAGCAGCCTTCTCATCATTTTTCTGGTGTGCATGTTTTACTAAATAACAGATGGAATATTTGTTAAAAATCATTGAGGTCAACATTCAATCTTCAAAAGCTGTCAAACTGCAACCATGTGGCCCTCCGAATTGTTAACCAAGTGCTTCTTCTTCATGTGTTACCACTGATTCTTTCAAACTACTAAATTCCGATGATGTTTTGCAGTTGCCAGAAATTGATTAGATCAGAATTTGGTTGGTCCCATACAGAAGAAGTTGCATTCAAGCTCTTTCAGCTATTCTTGATCATTCTCTTGCACAGGGGTGAAATTCTCAAATACTGCATGGACCTTTTCTTCCTGTACTTAATCTACCCCTTTTGAATTAAATGACAACTTATCCCGTGGGAATTAGCTTACTACCGTCGGTATTAAATATGTAATGTAATGCTACAATCGCACACAGCCATGGACTGCCATTATCTTGGCTATTTGGCATGTAGGAATAAATTTCTTCAGCCTCTCGACCGCAGGTAAAATTATGCTTTAGCTTTGCGGGATCCATCCCTCACAGAACTTTGGGGAGCGCACACGGCAGTGATTTCATCAAGGCTAGGTTCTCGATTCTCTCAGCCATCACTACGAGACAAGCATTCTCTTTTATCACAATCCCTTTAGTGGTTTTTACATGTAGATTAGGAGCTCTGTACTACAAGTCTGTCATCAACTTGTATCGCAGGCACTTTTTCGTAAATATGAAAGAACTTCTTTTCTTATCCATCATCTGGTCCTTTGATTACGATAGTACTAAATCAGGTATCTATACTTTGTTATTTCCCCTTCTAGATCTGTGTGCTGTGCGACTGGCTTTTCCAGTTAAGAGTGTGCTTTGGCGGAACTTGGCAAAGGTCAAGCCTTGATATCATGTGGCAGCGAAATCATCAGGGTTAGTTTGTCTCAAATGCGTACTGCTTTCAGTATTTAAGAGACTGCATTGAACCCTCCTACTGTGTTCCCCGTCGCCATCAGGATGCTTGTTTGTGTGATTGTTCTTTCATGAGGAGAATTTTGGTGATTGCAAAGGAAGAATGTCCTAGATTACGTGGTCATTATCGTTTCCAGCAAATTGCCTGTGTTGCCTAGTACACAGTTTTTTTTTTTTTCTTGTTATAGCTTGTACTTTTGTAAAGAGTTGAGGGACAAAATCAATCATAGAATTATTGGTCAACTCAAAATGTTTTGATAAAAATTCACGCATCAATCAAACCACCAACTATTACAATGCTTGTCACAAAAACAAAATAGGACTAGACTGGATCAAATCTGAATCCAACTATGAAACAATGGATCAAGTTGAATAAATAAAATAATATGCGGAAGATAGGAATATGGAATTTGTACTTCAATATATTATAATGAAGATTAAATTAGCCTATTTATATGCTATATGAGATGGCTATCTAAAGTAATAAGATAAACATAATATCAAATATAATCAATCAAAGATATGCTATATCAAAAAAGATAGGTGCATAATCTTGAGAGATCTGCGGAATCAAGTAAATATCTTAATATTGCGAACAGATCATAAATCAATATGTGCATTGTACTCCAATTGATTTGGGTACCTACCCCGTTATTTTCCCCTTCAAGATGTGTGCACTGTACTCCGACTAGGTGAGATACCAAGTGTGCTTTGGTGAAACTTGGTGAAGCTTAGGCCTTGATATCATGTGGCAGTGAGGTCTTTCGGGTAGTTTGCTTTGGATCTTATTCTTTCGGAATTAAAGAGACAACATTGAACCCTCCTATTGAAATCCCCATCGCCATCAATACGCTTGTTCGGGTGATTGTGCTTTCTTATGAGGAGAATTTCAGTGACTGCTGAGGAAGAGTGTCCTAGATTTAATGGTCCTTACCGTTTCCAGCGAATCACCAGTGTTGCCTCGAACACAGATTATTTTCAGTTAGTTTGTGCTTTTGTAAAGAGTGTAGGGACAAGTCCATTCACAAAATGGTCAGTCAACTAACAATTTATAGAAAAAGGACATAAAGCAGAAATTCACAGGTCGATTGAACCTCGGATTAAAGCAACAAGCAAAATAGGACCATGATACTATCCGTATCAAATTCAGATCCAACCATCAAATGATGGAACATAACCATAGTATCAGGTCAAACATCTTGCCATAGTATCAAGTTAACCATATCCCTGAATTGCCTCGTAGTACAGCCAGTTAGCAAATGCCAATATTCATTTGAACAGCTTAAATTACGATTCGATTTTATGGAAAAAATTGGCACAGGCTTTAAAAGTTCAATAAGTAGACATTCAAATGAAGACAGATGACAATGATTTTAGATCGATTTTGTAATAACATAGCATTGACGATTTTGTTGGCCATGCGTCAAGCGTCAGACTCAAAGGCCAGTCCATCATTTCCACGGAGGTTTTCTACAAAATTTCAAGCACGGCACGACTTCGATAACATTTCTGGGCCAATCCATCATTGTCTCTCTCGTTTCCTCGGCTGCTTTCCTCTCCTATGAATCCTCCAGTTTCCACAGCAAATGTGAATCCACATACTGGTCATGGTCATCATATTATGGAATGTCGAATGGGGTGAACCAACACATAGTCGAGCGTCGAATCGGACTCTTTCTCCTTATATGGCAACGAGCTTCACCAGGGGAATCCCAGAACACACGCAAAGCTTCGAGCTTGATTCAGTTCAGACACCATCCGTAGCCCTCCAAAAGGAAACCAAATTTACGTCCCGTCGCTGTGTGCGCGGATGGTTTGACGGGGGTCCGTTTCGTAAATTCCGATTAGACCGTCGTAGTTTCGATCGAGGCGTGAAAACCGACGCCACGCGCTAAAGGGAGAGAGAGAGAGGGAGAGGGAGAGGGAGAGGGAGAGAAGTGGCACCGGAGGTGGTTTAGAGGGGGATTGTCGGTGTGAAGATGGGGTGTTTCGTTTCCGGATGTGAGAAGGTCCATAAGCGATAGGGGGAACTCAACAGAGGCCCGTGAGAGGAGTATTGCTTTTATATATTCAAGTATTTTCTCAATAATCAAATTATTCAATTCAAGAACACTTACTTTGCAAACTATCGCTAAAGATTTAGCATGACCCCTAGTTCTTATTACGTGCTTCGCTTAAAACGATGAGTGTGCAATAGATTTCATACTGCTTATTTCCATGGCACTTGTCATTTAGCCAAGAAAGAAGGAAACCGCTCACCGTTGAAAAGTTTAAATATTGGAAAAGATAATCGAAAGACCAAAGTACGAGTTCCCAAACCATAGAATATAATCAACCGCAAAGTAAATAGGAATTGATCAGTCTCGATGGAGTTATTCTTGATCAGAAAGTGCGCAGGAGATGACACATTTCTCTATTCTTAATTATTTCATTTAGTAATTGTTTTGTTTAGTGTCGTTCTATTATTTAGAAAGAAACTTTATCGATTAATTGTGTTTGTCAATTGAATTGATGAAAGGGTGTGTTGAGAATGGAATTTATTATAAAGAACCTAGCCTAACCATAGTCCATATTGCTCTATAAGAGACTTTTTTATTGATGGGAAAGCATGTAATTGTCAATACAAACAACATGAATAAATCATAAATCACAACATTTCTACCATGAGATAAATAAAAAAAATTACATAACTTACGAGATGGCAGACTCAATGCAATTGAGTAGCTCATGCTACTTGTGATTTTATTGAAAAGCTAATTAGCTGAAAAAAAAAATGGCTAGCAGAAATAAGGCCATCCTGCTCATAATAATAAAAAATTATTAGAATCTCCTTTATGAATTGACGATAGATAAGCTATAATTAGACAACAAGAAGCTCCTAGTTATCGACCCCAAAAAGCACATGGGCAACACATTCACTGGGAAAAGAAAGAAAGAAAAGAAAAATACACTCAAGAAGACCAGAACATCAAAAAATAATCTGATCGGTTTTGTGGATACTGGAAGTATCAGAAAAACAAAATGAAAAACCAAAACAAACGAGGAGTAATGAGGAATTAAAAAGACAGTTGCAACAAAAGGCAAATGCATAAGAAGTTAGAAGTGAAATGCTGGTGGATTGTCAGATGAGGAGGTCTTTCTTCAAGTTTTGGATGATGGTGGGTTATCACATCTCTTGACATACAGTAGAGAGTCGATCGAAAAGCAAATCCTCCCTCTCAAGTAGCAAAGGCCCCAATTCTAATTACAAGAATGCTAACCGCCCCACAGAATTAAGGACACGGCATGCTGCACACCCGATAACACCATTGAACTCGAGGAACCCTAGTGCAAGTTGTCTGCCGATTATTCAAGGAAGTTGATGTGTACTCTAGTCAAAATCGCGACAATTCTTACCATACGGTATGGATGGATGTTAAAGATATGGTTCTTTTACCCATTTGTGGCGCAATCGCACAAGCATATGGAGACACAAGTGCGGTGGACACCCGAAAATAGAAGGAAAACTATTGGCACTTGCATAGAATATAACTTTATAGCATTTTTCTATGGTTCATGTTTGATATGTTGGCAACTAGTAATTTTCTTCTTCAATCGATAGCTTTCTAAATTTGCATAACTATTCTCCTCAAACTATTGTTCTTCTTTTTTTTAGAGTAAACTTTCAGCAATTTATATTAAAACTTGATTTTCTGTCTTTTTATGCTGATATAATTAATAACATGACAGCATGCGATGTAAGCATTAATGGTTGATCTATGTTATTCGTGTCTTCAATGCCGAAGCATTGTTGAATTACCTTATGACGGGAAGACTCATTTGTGTTGCAAAAAACACTTCTAGGAGAGCCTATGCATGAGTATGTTATGCTATTTTCTTTTTGACTTGTGTGCTTCAACATGCGACAAATCTCACCTACTAAAATTTTTGCTATAGCACTTTAGCTCATGTCAAAACTAGCATATATGCTCATGATCAAGTTTCACACGACGTGAGAAATCTGAACAGATATAGTTAAGTACAATAAATGACTGATTCCAGGAGATCTTTGCTTCTTTGCATCCCCCCCCCCCCTCCCCCAAAAATAAAAATAAAAATTGAGCTTGTTTAAAGGTTTTTGAACTTTCATCAATGGATTCATGAAGAGTGATCCAATGGCAGTTGTGTACTTGTGGAAAAGAAATGGGATGCTTGAGGAAGTTGAGAGGACATAAGCTACATTAGATAGGTTGGATCCCACATGGATTGAAAAGATTTCTTTGGCACTAGTTATGGATCAAATTAAGATGCTCACCTCTTTTCTTTCCTTCAATGTTCAAGTGCAGTAGGACGACACTTTTCCCAGGGTGCATTGGCTTTAGCTGTCTTGTAGTCTACATATTGTTATGTCCATGGAATTGTGGACAAATAGAGCGAATGCATTGGGCGATCCTACGTTTGCGTAGGGGTTTGAACGTGAAATGGCAATTGAGCAAAATGACCTGCAATCACCCTTGCAATCATGCTTATTTGGGAAACTTATACTTGTCCATTAAAATGACTTGGGTCTCTATTCGCTTTTATGTCTTGGACCAAGAATTTCCAAGAGAAGCTAGTCGTGTGCTATCTAGAACCTCTAACTTTCTACCATGGAAGTTCCTAACTACCAGCTGTTCATTAATTTAGATACTTTCAAATATGGAGTTATTAGATTTTAATGAATTACTATTAATTATTTTAAAAGTTTAAATTATTAGATGAAAATATTATTTATTATTTAAATATTTTATAAAAATAATTAAGAAATATATATATATATATATATATATATATATTGTTGTGCCCGCGAGTATGAGAAATGTGCACGGCGATGAAGAAATTATTAGTTTAGCCCTTTAGATGATGTCCTTCTTTGTATGAATCGTGTCTTGGGAGAAAAAAACGTTAAGTCTCTTTCCACGCGTTTGTTACAGAGAAAAGGGGAGTTTTACGGTTTATGGGACCCACAGTCCCACGTGATGAGTTCCGTCCTTTATATGATGTCCTTCCTTGTATAATTGTTGCAGTGTTTTGTGCGTTTCTGCTCTAGCAGTGGCAATTATTTATCTGGACATGGTGAATAGAACCACGTGATGATTTCCGTCCTCGCCATTTCGAAATATCCTTTCCACATCGATATGTGTGGCCACGTAGCGAGACAAAACTAAGAAAATGAGGTTCCTAATATTAAATTAAGTCTCAAACCCGTCCCAAATTTTCTTATCTTAAATAATCTCAAAATTTAAGTTCAATCTTAAATCTACTCCAAAATTTTCTTTTATTTCAAAAAAAATCTTAAATTTTAGGTCCAATCTCAAATTTTTGCCAGATTTTGTATCGTGAAAAAAAATCACCAACTTTTAATATATTCTTAAATTTACCTCGTGATCCAGTCTTAACTTAATATAACATTTTTCACATCAATAATAAATACACATTGATAAGGAGACATGAAAAATTATCTTCAAAATAAAAACTTTCTAAGATATAAAAATTAGGGACGACTAACGGGAAAAATTTAGAATTAGAATAAAAATTTATTATTTTCTTTTCGACAAAAAAATTGGGATGAATTTGGGATTAGATCTAAAGTTTAAGTTTTTTGAGACAAAAGAAAAGTTCGAGACATAGAATTGAGATTGAACTTAAAGTTTATGGCTTTTTTAAAATAAAAAGTTCAAGATAAATTTGGAAGGGTTTTTTTGCAACAAAAGAAATGTCTGCTGTAAGCTTGGGATTAGATCAAAAATTTAGGATGTTTTTTAAATAAAAAAAGTTTAAGGCAGATTTAGGATTAGATCTAAACTTTGAGATTTTCGAATTTTTTCTGAGATAAAAAAAATTAATAGTAGAATCGAGGTTAATCCTAAAGTGTAGGATTTTTTAGAGGAATTAGCTCTAAGAAAATATATCCTTAAAGCCTACGGTGGGCCTGGGGCTATCCTTGCCGATTAACCGGACGAGATTGGAAAAGGTGAGGGTTAAAGAAGTAGTTTCGCCTCATTTAAGATTTCGTATATAACAACAAGCCCGTATGCCATACGGCGGATGGTTCGTCCGAACGTGCTGCCCTTTGGACATCGGGCCCAGCTTTGATCTGCTCCAAGACAGCTCATTCTCAAACGCCAAACCCGTTGCGCGCCTCCCACCTTCGTTTCATTTAAGTCTTTGTCAGAGGGCGGTCCCTCCCAATTATTTCATCTGGGACAACAGGGCGACGCGATGAGTTCCATCAAATTGTACCGCTTTTGGGGACGCGGACCCAATTTGATATTCTTCCCAAGCACAATCCCATTACGGTAATTTCATCTCTGGGTTACTCCTCCACAAAAGAGGAAATAACACATTTTAATTTACTCATTCCAGTACACCTGACAGCCTTCAAAACATTCGAACACTTCACACCTGACCTTTTTCAAAATCATCATCATCACGTTGCTTCTTTTTACTCGAACCAGATCGGTGCAAACGGCTGGACATAGTGGAATCACATTCTGGCCCGCTACGATTCTCAAAACATTACCTTCGACTAGTGACCAGACCGGTTGATTTCTAACTCCCCGGTTCTTCCCTTGAGAGGAGGGCATGTGAAAATCTTTACAATGGGGCCTCAACTTTGACTCGTGTATCCATACAGAAAAATCTCTTTACTGTATGAGCCCGTTCTTAATTTAAAGAAATTTTTGTTAACTTTATTCATAGTGTAAGCGTAGATTGGAGATCTAGACGTCTTTGCTCTGAACTCGTTTCGTCCTTATTCAAGGATCATATCACTTAAGACGGTTAATGTTTATATCAATAATTTTCGATTTAAATTGATCGATTGAGCTCAATTGGTACTTTTATAAAAAGATATAATATTAATTTGGTCCGACTAAAAAATGTATGATTTGATTGATATTAATATAATATATTTAAAAAAAAGTATATTTTTCCAAGAAAAAGATCAATTACATGAGAAATGGTGCGTTTAGTTCAATATTTGCAAGGAGCTTTGAATTCAATGCAAATGCCGAAAGCATGCAATTGTGTTTGATAAAATTTCTTTGCAAATGGATTTTGAGTTAAATGTCCGTTTGGTAAAAAAAACTTTCGCAATGGGCTTTGATAGGTATAATCGGTATTATATGTTTTTTTTTTTAAATTGGACTAAACCCTTTGTCGGACTGGCAAAAAGCTACAGTCACTGACGAGCTAGATCTGGCGCCAGTGGCCATCGGGCGACCTCCGGCGGCCCTTGGCTGGGTCATGTGACCCTCGTTGACAGCTGGACTAGCAAATGGCTACCTCCTTTTCAATTAAAAAATAATAACCAAAGGCAAAATCGAAAATATGAAGAATCAATGATGATAGTTTTGAAAGGGAAAAAATAATTTCAACATTTTGAAAATCAATTTTTAACTAAAAACTAGCTTCAAAACTGAACCAAACACACTCAAAGTCTATTGGCAAAAGAACAAGGGAAGACTATATGTCTTCCAATCAAAATTCCAATCAAATTTCACGATTTTTGTTGTCTTGTTTCGTTGGTCTTTGTACGATACGCAATTATTTATCAGGGCAAGTTGGGCAATTACTCATGAATGTGGTTATTGTCTAGGGTGTCCTTGTACAGTCTCACGTTAATGAGCACTAGATAGTACCAACAGTAATTTTTTAACGAATGTACCAACTACCATGTGATGGCAATTTTCCAATCCAATCAAATTTCTCGATTTTTGTCGTCTTGTCTCATTGGTCTTTGTACGATATGCAACTATTTATCCGGGCAAGTGGGGCAATTACTCACTCACGACTGTGGTTTTTGTCTACAAGGTGGGGTATCCTTGTACAGTCTCATATTAATGATCACAGGATAGTATGACAGTAATTTTTTAATGAGTGTACCAACCATCATGTAATGGCAATTTTCCAACGAGTCAGTAATTGTTTAACTAGTGCTACTGATTTTGCACTGATAGAAAAGTTTTAAGAAGATCCAGCAGCAAACAGTCGAGAGACCATCGAACATTTAGCCTTAAAAGCATTTGCCTATATTCATGGCCGTCATACTTTAGTCGTAGAATTCAACCCATTCTAATCTAAACTCAGTTCGCTATGGACGGGATCATTTTAGCTGACGATTTGCGTGACCTACGCAGCTCAGATCGCTCAGATCCGTTTTGAACCGAGTTTAATCAATAATTTCTTGAAAAATCCTCATTTTAACTCATTAGAAGCTGGCAAGCTAGGAGGAAAAGCCAAAAATAAAATAAAAATGATCACGGACTCCGACTGATGCGCATTGCAACCAAAATATAAAGGTTTTATTTTTATTTATTTTTTATTTAAGGGAAGTGATCACACAAAGGGCTGAAGATTGATTTGTATTGCGGACTTTCAAGCCTTTTTTTTTTTTTTCTAATTTAAGGAGAGTGATCACATTAAGCACACAAATGATTTAAGCGAATTTAATTTATTGTGAAAGGAGTCAAATTAACCAACGAGAGCTTCCCATGACTCCATATGGTCCAATAAAATAGTTTTGTTTTCTATAATAATATAGATAGAAATTTTGGGCGACAAAGTAATTAATGGATGATTTTATTTTAATTTGCACAAATCGTAGCTTGCAAAAATAAACATTAGTCTATTTCGTATTGGAAAGTTATTCATTTCTTTCATTGATAAGAAGGCACACGAGAGTCCTGCACTTCGCTAAGCAGGTGAGGTCCGAGAGCTACCGGAGGTCGCAAGGGCAACATTCTCAAACCTCTAAATGGCTTTTAGAATTTGAATTCATATTTTCTTAATAATTTAGATTTGAGCTTATAAATAGTTGTTATGTATATATAATTTATTTCTTTTATATCTGAGGAATGTAATAACGAGATGGGGAGTACTAATCATAATGAAATCCCTCATCATAGTGTAGCTGAAGTTCAAGGGTAAATCCGAATAAAGTTTCTACTTCGATCTTTCCTTTGGATTTTACTTTTTATATTGTTATATTTGAGCGCATAATATCAATAATTTGTAAGAGAGGAAAAGGTGTTGGTCATCTGCAATTATTCATCCGGACAAGTTGGACAGAACCACAGCGATGAACCTTACCCAAAAAAAAAAAAAAACCACAGCGATGAGTTCCGTCCCGTCATTTCTGAATTTCTCCCGCTTCGATTTGCGTGGCCATTTTGTCCAATTACCAGAGGGAACAAAGAAAACATCTTCAATGTCTAGTGGAAGGGCCTGTTTTGCTGGTCTTGGTCGGCAAAGAGAAAATCACGTCCACAGGTCCATTCAGTGTTAACATAAGGGTAAGATTCGATCATTCACTATTCATGTGGACACATCCGAAAGTGTGAATCTAAATAAATCTTTAAATTATTTTATTTAAACTTTAAGATGTAAAATTCGAAAGTATTCTCATTTTATCGAAAAAAATATATATATAATTTGAAATAAAAAATATGAGACATACAAATATCGACATCTTTAAAATAAGAAATGTAACAAGGTTAGATACCTTCATTAAAGAGACTATCACTAGCAACTCTTATAAGTGAAAATATCTTTAAAGGAGAATAGACTAGTGAAGTTGATCTCGATTTTGCTTTATTATGAACCCATGACCCACTAATAATCTCTAAATTGAGATCAGAGTTGAGGTAAGAGAACATGAATGTGGACATTACTTGCAGCCGTACCAGCATATGCGCTCTCACTCTTGTGTTAGCTTTAGCTAATGATCTAATTTTTAATTTTTTAGTAAATTTAATAAAAATTTTAACAATATAGAGATACCTACTGTGATATGATCTCTCTAATGCTAAATTGAGGACTCTGATAATTTTGTTAATAGATTTTCGCAATATTGAAAATCGAATATGACATGATAGCCCGTTTACGATGGATGATATCGGAGAAGAGAGAGAAGGGACTCTTGTGGGAGCTCATCAGTCAAAACATGTCCATAGTAGATGACCGAAAGTTATTGAGGAGAACTACGCAGTTTATGGAACCCACGCCAGACCATAATTGTCGCTGTGTTTCGTTTATCTTTGTCCTATGGTCACTTCCGATTGTTTCTCTAGAAAAGGTCGATAGAACCACGTGATGAGTTCTGACTGCATCATTTCGAAATGTCGTTTTTACGTCGGTCTGAGTGGCCATGTGCTCCGATTACAGAAGCGAAGCGAGTAAATATCCTTAAAAGTCTACAGTGGGGGTATTCTTGCCTGTTCACACGAAGGGATCGTTTCGGTGGTCTTGGTAAAAAAAGGCCAGGGTTAAACAAAGTAAATTTGCCTCGTTAAATAAACACAGTCCTCACGAGATTTCGTGTATGCCAAGCACATCTGGTTCATCCCTTGGAGCAAGAGAAAAGGTAGAGCTTTGTTTGAGTGACGAGGGCTGGTGCTTGAAGAGGAGAAATCATGTCGGTAAGAAATACCGTGACAATCATGAGAAATCGTTGAGACGCTCGTTCTTGTTATGAGACATTTGCTTTGATGACAACAGGTTGAGGAGCGAAGGTGATTGCCTTTCGAGACTCGGACACGATTTGATCCGCTCAAAGGTAACATATTCCAAGACACAAAACCCATAACCATGATTTCATCTCTACATTGCTCCTCTTGAATTGTTCTTTAGTTTATTATAATTGATAGGATGAGAAACATTTGAGTTTTACTCGTCGTCGGACACCTCACATCCTTCAAAGCATACAAACATCACATGTGAAATTCTCTGCAACCTTTTCAATATTACTATCACATATATTGCTTCCTTTTCATAATACATTTTTTTAGGAAAAAAGTCATCAAAATTCCAAACTATCCTTGTTGTGATATATTTATTCTAATTTTTTGTGACATTAAAAATTTTAAATTTATATTTGTGTGATATATTTACTCTTTGTTAACAGTTTATTAATGAGCATAGTTAAAGTTTGTTTACATGAATGCCATAAGATAAATGGTGTTGAAACAACACTCACGTGGCTTAATTGAAATTAAAAAAAATTGTTTTGGTTAGAAAATTATTTAACAGAATTTTAATGAAAAGTAAATTTATCACACGGTAGAAATTTAAGGTTTCTTATGTTATAAGAAAAAATTTAAAATAATTACAGTACTTATAATTTGGAGTTTTGGATGTTAAAAAAAATGTTCAGGATAAATATGTTATAATAAATATAGTGTGAAATTTTTAATAGTTTTTAGCCTTTTTAATTCAAACTGGTATAATGGTTTGTCCAACTGTGGAATCCCATTACGCCCGTCGCTACGAACGGCTCTCGAAACATTACCTTTGACCAGACAACAGAGGGGTTGACTTTAAAGTCACTCGTTTTTCCTTTAAAGGTGGTTAAGGGGAAAATCTTTAATTAAGGGACCTCATTCTCGGTTCTCGTACAACACAAAAAATTTCTTTATGGGACGAGCTGGAGGAGCTGGCTCTTATTTATTGAAACTTCATCCGATGATCCCAAAAGTAAAGGTCAAGTATATATGTAAGTTATACTAAGGGGATTTCGACATCGCTGCTCTAAACCTGCTCTTGTCATGTACATTAGGTGAGAGGATCCACAAAAGGATTAACAAATTGAAGGTGCCGAGAGAGAGACCTATTCATAACTACGAGCCGTCTCACATAGAGTGATTGATAAATTTAGTTTATTGTGTATACCAGTGATAAAATGTATATGGCGATGAAGTAATTAACAATGAAATGTTAGTCTCTTTAGGCACATTTGCAAGCAAGAAAGGGATATCCCATGGTGAGCTAATGTAAATTATTGCTCATTAACCGAAAGTTGTCCTTTTTTTATGGGGAGGGTCCGAGGAGAATGTCTTGGTTAATGGGACCCCATTGCACCATAATTTTCACAAAATGCGGTCATTTGTAAATAACGCCTTTTGGTTGAGTTGAAGAAAATGATTCAAAGCATAAGGTGCTAGTAAAAGAGAAGGATTACATGGGACTAAAAGAATAGCATCCTTTGTATAATTAATTTCCGCTTTGAACCCCTCGACTCTTGCATAAATATCGATTGTTTTGGGCAAAGACATAGGTGTTGATTAAAACGCCTTTTGGCAAAAGGGCAATAATCTTACTAGCAAGAGGCCCAATTTGAGACCCCATTTCTTTCAATCATTGAAGGTTCATCATTGTATTAATTGGTTCGAAAGTTTTTTTCCGTTTTACAATTTGCCCCTCCTACGAGTTCCAATAACAAGGACACTGCCACTTTTGACTTTGTTATGCTCCATAAATGCTTTCTCGATAAAACGGTTCTTTAACCTAACAAAGACTGGCATTACATGTACTTTCAAGGTGTTTTCCACATTCGACCCCCGAGAAAATATTAGGTACGTGCGACGTGCCAGCGTGGCAAACGGGAAGGGGGCTCGCCTATCGACACGTGTCTTGGTGTCAGTCCACGTCAGTCTAGGGTTTTAATTTTTTTGAAACCTGCGCGCAAAAGTCTTCTGCCATTTTCTCTTTCTTCTCCTCTCCCCTTCTCCTTCTCTCCCTTCAATTATTCGGAACACACTCTCTCCTCTGTCGAACAAGCCGCTCTCTGTTTTTTTCGAAAATACTCTCCCTCTCTCTCTCTCGCTCCTAGGAGCACCGCCGATCGCCTCCCAAGCTCAGAACTGCCGTCTCCGTTGTCGCCTTCAGAGTCACTCCCTCTCTCTGTCACTCCCAAGAGCCCCCGTCGATGGCATCTTGAGCTCAGGTCCAACGCCTCCGCCACGCCCTCCAGCACGTCGCCTTTGCTTCCGCCCTCCTTCTTAGCATCCTTTTACCCTTGCTCTCCAAGTTTGGAGGCAAGTGCGGAGGAAAATGTCAACACGCAAAGCACCGGCAAAAGGCAAAATCGAAGTTGCCTTCTTGCTCCCCCAACCCAACACCCGCATGAATTGGAAACACATGGACTTTTTATCTTGCTCTGGAAGATAACAATGTATCGTTTGTTCTGTTTGGGTCCTATGAGGGTGGTATGTATTGGTAACCTACATCTGTTGGGTGTGCCGGTGTTATGGCGTGTAACTAGCTCTCCTTCAGTTTCTGTTTTTTGGTCAAATTTCTTCAGTTTACGTAGCCTGTACTTTGCCATTCTTTTAATCAGGTATTATCATTGTTATTCTTGTGTTTGTTTGCTTCGCTTCGCTTCACTTGATGCTCTCTTTCGTGTCTTGAATAAGCGAACGCTTGGACGCGATCATTACATCGGTTATGGACCTCATGATATGTGCAAATCTCTCAAGATTTATCAAATTAAATGGCCCAAATCACTTGGCTCATTATGGATTTAAACCTACAAATTTCGAGTAGTCTGAAGCAAATCGAAGCAAATTCCTTCAAGTTTGAACTGTACTTTTAACTCAAGAAATCCAACATCAGAAATACAATATCACTATTCAACATAATACCCCAAAAAAAGGAAAAATCCTCGCGAACTCATGAGACAAGATTTGGCTACAGACATTTGTACAAGCAAAAAGAAAGAAGAGAAGAAAAAGTCCCATCTAAAGCTAAAAACCATTCATGCGGAGAGCTACTTCGAGGGAGCAACTTGCAGTGCTTCTGTAGAGGGAGGATGGACATGGGCCTTCCCGAACACCCAAGAAAAAGAGAAACATCCCCCCTTCTCCATTCGTCCTCTCCTCCTTACGATCGCCCAAGACCGCGGCCATCTTCTCCTTGTAAAGCCTCCGCATCACATATGCTTCCGCGAGGCTCACGCCCGGCTGATAAAGCCTCCAAACTTGGAGAGCAAGGATAAAAAGATGCTAAGGAGGGCGGAGGCAAAGGCGACATGCCAGAGGCGGATATGAGCTCAGGATGCAACCAGCGGGGGCTCCCGGGGGCGAGATAGAGAGGCAGGGAGTGGTTCCTGGAGGCGACGTGCCGGAGGGCGTGGCGGAGGCGTCGGACCTAAGCTCGAGATGCCATCGGTGGGGGCTCTTGGGAGTGACAGAGAGAGGGAGTGACTCCTAAAGGCGACGGCGGAGGTGGAGGCGATGTATCGGAGGCGGCGGTTCTGAGCTTGGGAGGCGATCGGGGTGCTCCTGGGAGCGAGAGAGAGGGAGAGTATTTTCAAAAAAAAGAGAAAGCGGGCTTGTTCTTTTTTCTTGGAAGATGCAGAAGAGAGAGGAGAGAGAGTGTTCCGAATAATTGAAGGGAGAGAAGGAGAAGGAGGGTTTCGTACAATGGGCAAAAGAGAGGGGAGAAGATTGGCAGAAGCGAACGCGCTTCGAGAAGAGAAAAGGAGAAAAGGGGCGGAAGACTTTTGCGCGGGGTTTCAAAAAATTGAAACCCTAGACTGACGTGGACTGACACCAAGACACGTGTCGATAGGCGAGCCCCCTTCCCGTTTGCCACGCTGGCACGTCGCACGTACCTAATATTTTCTCAGAAAGAGGGAGCGTGCGGGAGAGAGAAACACTAAAAATTAAAAAATCAAACAAGCTTCTAGAAGGGGGTAATTCGGTCCTTTTCACCCCTGAAGCGCGATTCTCAAAAATCCGGTCTTAATCTTGGCCCGTTAATCCAATTCCACAATTTCCGGCTTACCCTACCGTAAAATTTGAGAATTAATGAGGCATTATCCAATATTTTTGTCCTGACGTCTTTGAAAGTTCGGTATTCGAAATCGAACTGAATTTCGTGATTAATTTCAACTAGTCGTGATTTTGGTACAACCTGACTTTCGGGCAGCGTTTATGGTGTTCCACGCATTTAACTTGTGGTTGATAGCTTTTCAATTCACGATCGTGTCTATTTAGATTAAGGCAATTCTCGGTTGTCATGTAATCGTGAGGGATTGATTGCTCACCTTGAATACAAGGTCAACAGAAATTCGGTTTAAACCCATTCGTCGTTAATATCGAAATTGTGCGAAATCACCCGCGATCCAACCTCGTACTCCGCCAAATCAATATTTTTGTTTGCTAATTAACCTGCAACAGCGTGGTATCATTAATGCTTTATCCTTATGATCGAGTGGCCAGTCCCTGATTGAATTCACTAGTCGTATGCACATCTATACTTAATTGCCTTTCCGAACAATCGGTTAATTCATGAGGGGCCAATTCAAAGTAAACGTAACCAACATCGCTTTGATAAAATAATCATTTCACACGATGCCGAAATAGGTCGAAATCCAGGACATCACAAATTTTACACACAAAATAAGATCCTCCGTGGCTCGATTAAATCCACGTGTATTCTATTTCAAGTGTAGACAGAATAGTTCAAAAAGATTGCCCTCTCTCAATGTGACTCAACGTGTGATTTGAACCGCTTGTGTTCCATTGCATATGTGACAAAACCCTCCAAAAAAGGATCACCCTTTCTAAATGCGTCAAGATATTACCCTTTTCAGACAAATTGCATGGGTAGAGTGGTCGGATGGACTTGATAATCATTGTTGGATCATTGTCAATCCATTGGCTCACAAAATCCTTTCAAGCACACAAAAAGAAGACCTGATGTGGCATGATTAGGACCGCTTGTGTTTAATTACCAATATAGATGAAAAAGTCCAAAAAAGTTCACTCTTTCTGAATGCATCTGCGGATATTACTTGCTCTAGACAATTGCATCGATAGGTTTGCCAATTTGACTAGATACATGATGCATCATTGGCGATTTGATGACTAGATACAAAATCATTTCCACACACAAAAAAGAAGACCCCATGTGACTCGATTAAGGCATTATTTGCAATTTGATAAATGGTGTGGTTTTTTTATCCATAAATTGTTAAGTTCTCTTAATTTATTGTTAAAACAAATTTTGAGATGGCTTGAATATCCTTATCTCATCTTCTTATAAATAAAAAATAAAGAATAAAGAGGAGCTATGCCATTATTTAGAATTAAAATTTGGTATCCATAGGCAATTACTTCACAAATCTCCTATTTAGATTTGACGAACATGTATTCTTAAAATTTAAATTCATAGTCATTTCTCTTGCTTAAATATTGAAAATTAAAATCTTAGACAGGTGGTTACTAAGCCAATAATGCACATCTTTCTGCATGATTTATCTTTTAATCCAATGACAGAGTACTCGAAGCTTAAAATTCCCCTCTCACGTGAAGTCATTAGAATAAATGCAAGTAAAAATGGCCGATAAGCACTTTTTTTACTAGAGAAATAATTGGGTGACAACATTTAATTTATATAAAAATAATAGTCTCTTTCAGATAAAAATATTAAATAATAAATAGTTATAAATTGTTTATCCATTCATTCATGATTGTTATGCTAGGAAAGTCCCTTAATATTGGACTTGAATTTGACATCAAAATCTTTATACAGAGGAAGAGGGAAAAAGGATTCAGAAATCTGGTCGGAACCATTGCCCCGCATGACTGTAACCAATCGCATCGGAGTATGTCTCTACCTTCCCGCTATCCATGCTGTAAATCTTCTTCTCCACCTGCTCAGTTGCGTAATCTGGGCGATTGATGTAGTCTGGAGCAAATCCGGTAACATAATGTGAGAAATAGATGTGGTTTGGCTTGAATCCGGCAAGGCAAGACGCGGCGTCGAAATCCATTGAAAAGGAAGCGTTGTAGTTCAAGAAGAGAGACGCCTTCCCCAAGCTCTTGACCTCTTCCTGGGTTCCCTTCTCCAAATCCACATGGAAGACTCGGAACCTATTCCCCTCGGTGCCCGCTGTATCCCAAGCCACCACCAACGAGCCTGAACATTCGACGAGATACGGACAACCTTCAAACTTCGGCTCCAGAACTAGTCGCAATTCCATGCGGCTCTCACTCTCGTTAAGAGTCGTTACTTGATTTTCCGTATCCAAGGCCACAAATAGCCCGTCGTAGTAAATCAGCTGGACGACATCGGTCAAAGGAGGATGCGTGGAGGGAAGTGGAGGATGCGTCGCCGGGCTCACTTCCCTCCACGCATCTTCTCCTGATCTGTAGAAGGCAAGCCATAATGATCTACACTCCCTATAAAGGGAGATCATGACAGCGTAGCTCCTGGACAAAGAAGGGCTCGAGGACAACGCCATCCTCTCGATTTTCGGCGAGGACACCTCTATCCTCTCGCTTATCGGCGAGGAAAACGAAAACCTCTGGAGTATCATCGGGGGTCTGACACGTGAGTCCCTGAGCTTCTCCAAGTTGGGTGGTTTGATGCTGGCGCGCGAAAGCGGATTAAAGATGCGGTATTCCTTGGCCCTGTATGACCGCCCCTCCCGCGTTCTAATCGCGAGCAGCCATCCCGGTGGAGACAAGGTCATGACTTCAGTTCCCCACGAATCCATCGGGTAAGTTCTTCCTCTAGAGAGGCTACAGATCTCGGGCATTTGTTGGTACACAATAGTCACGAGCCACGGGGCTTTCGACTTCGCGTCGTACGTCTCCTTGGTGGCGGCAGACAGCCACGAGGTGCACACCGCTCCAAAAGCTACAAAGTCTTCTATGGCTAGCCGTTGAGCGATGAGCTTTAGGAGATCTTGTGGGAGTTCTTCCCAATTCGCCATTTACTTGGTCGCAGATTGAATGATCGACTTTTCTGGCGTGCGACTTTTCTTGGATGAATTCATTTCTCGGGTGGGTCCTTTCTTCTTATACGAGGAAAGAAAACATGTGGAGATTCACTTACCTTCTTGGTGCAAGAGTTACCCAAATCTAAACTTCCTCTTTCGACGAGTCCCTTGGCAAATTTATGGCTTTCTTTTTACATTCTTAATGAATATTCCTTCGTGGGCAAGATACACTTACCCTCTTGGGTATGATGTTTTAATAGTTAAATCTTTCTATAACGCGCAACAAATCTATAAGTTTGTTTCTTTTTAAAGCTTACATGAATAAAATATCTAAAAAGACCGATATATATATATATATATATATATATATATATATATATATATAATTTAATTGAGTGATAAACACACCCGTTTCTCTTAAATGTAATCTTACAATGAAATATCATTCATCGAAAATTGTCCATTAAGTTTTAATGAAAGGAGACGAGTTTTGTTATGACTCTGAATAGAGAATATCTCAAGCAAAGGAGAAATCAATTTCTATTACTTGAACAGTGCTGTAAAATCCTAACCCAAACTGGAATTTAATCAATAGTAAGAGCTTAGAAATTATAGACTCAATGAAGCAACAGATTAAGATCGGATCATGCCGGAATTTAATCGATGACATAGCTTGAGAACATAAAGATGCCATATCGGGATTTAATCAACGACATAACACTAGGGTAGAGATATAAGCCAAAATGTAATTGACAAAGCAAATTCGAAAGCTACAATTAAGGAAATTGAAAGTACAATACATGAAAGTTAAAGATAATTAAAAAACATTTTGATTGGTTTTCCGGGGGTGTTTCGTTGGATTGTTGGTGGTATTTATAGAGTAGGTGCAATAACCATTCGTTAGCAATTTCTTCGCGTAACTTCCACTTATCTCATCCTCATTCCTTTATTTTAGCAAGCTTTATCCACCCACGTTCTTCGATAACTGTCTCCATCATATGTTGACAGTTTTGTAGCCATTGATGATCATTCCACGATCGGGTCTTTGAATGATAACCGTAAATGTTTGTTCCATGACTAGATCTCTAAATAGTAACCATCAGCGATCGTTCCACCACTAAGTCTATGAATAGTAACTATCAACGGTCATTCTAAGACCAAGTCTTTGAATAGTAACCATCAACGACTGTTCCATGACTAGGTTTCTAACTAGTTACCGTCAACGACTATTTCATGATTGGGCCTTTGAATAGTAACTACCTCCACCACAAAGTGCATTCCAATACTATCTATCTTGATGATTTCAAGTTTTGAATGATAGTTGAAACGCTTTTAATGAGAACTAATTGTCGGTGCCCATATTCGTGGCTGCCAATTATCTATCATCGTATTTTGACAATTGAACACATGATTTCAAAGAAGACCATCATTGATCACCATGTGTTAACTCTGGTGCTTGTCGACGGATAAATTCATGCGAGATGGTGCTCACGTCTTATTTGTACCTGATTATTTTATACCTGCCCATAGGTCCCATGTTTTCTCACCCTTGTGATAGGCATGTGCACATGGATGATCGACGGAAGTTCCCAGTGCCTTGTCGTCAATCCCTGCTTCCTTAACCATCAAATCCCAACCTTTCTCGAGCCCTGTTTTCCTTAAAGAACGTGAAGAGTTGCTCCTTATTCAGAGGTTTTCCATCATGGACATTCGGGCTACAGCACCTTCACCATTCCAAAACTTTCCTTCTTTCGAAGCGGAATTTCATGAAGGGTGATTCGTGGGTGCAATTTGCCTGAAACGAGCTGGGACACAGACTTCGGAGGTTAGCACGTCATCTTATGACCGAAATCTAGGGCTTTTGGGTGCCGCCGTCAGTTTTTGGTCCCCCATCAAGTAACTGTCTCTTCTTTCCTTTGGGTCTCGTGTTCCTGATAGTGCCCTCGCTTATGGTAGATTTCTCGATTGATTTTGTCGCGCTTCTGGTCCCGTCGATTCCAATGGGCATGCAGCTTTCTTACTCTAGTGGCTGCCCAAGCAAATCTTTTTCAATCTGTCGCGGAGAGTTTTCACATATTGCCTCCCACCTTGCAATCTATAACTTTTGGGCCCGATTATTCTTGCTACACTGTAGAGAGGTTTTTGCTCATGCGATTTTAGCAATGAGGTCAAAAGAAGACAGTACCTTTTTCGGTCTTCTGGTTTATGCAATCTCGAACGATTTTGTATTTCCTGTCTCCTTCCAACTATTATCCTCGTGCGTCTTTCACCACCATGCTCTGCTGTCATTTCGACCGGTGTTCCTCTTTCCCTTGGGTGTCGATTGCTGAGACGGTCCTTCTCGAATGTCCCTGGGGGCAATTCCTCTTTTGCGTGTCACCTCCGAGCACTCAGGAAGTGTTGAATTCTTCCCATCTGATGCGCATCCTTCCGCATGATTCTTCCTTTAATCCAATGACTGATGTACCCGAAACCGGTGTCTTAGAATTCCCCTCTCAGTGATGGAGGCTATTCTCTGCAAACTGTCCTGAAAATAAACTTGAACTCACTACTACACCTGGGTTTAACATCAAAATCTTTATATACAGGAAGAGAAAAAACAATTCAAGAATTGAGTTGGAACCGTTGGCTTGCATAAGGTTGAGTGACTAGGTGACTAGTTGCATCAGAGTCTGTCTCGACCTTTCCGTTATCCATGGCGTAACTCTTCTTCTCCTTCTTCTCCTCTTCTTCTCATCTATGTAATCTGTGAAATAGACTTGGTTTGGCTCGATTCCGGGGAGGCAAGACTCGGCATTAAACTGCATGGAGAAGGAAAGAATTGTCATTTAAGAAGAGATACGTGTTCCCCAAGCTCTTGAACTCTTCCTGAGTTCCCTTTGTAATATTTTCTTAATATTAAGAATCATTAAATTAAGAATAAATTCGATTCATACATGATTGTAAAACACCAAGAATCAAAATATGTACAGCGGAATTAAACACATACCTGTTTGAGCCATGGTCTCACTTGACTGGAAACGGATCAACCTGATATGATCGGTGATCTGTCGGTATGCTGGTTCTTCCTCTCTATGACCTATTTCGGTTTAGCAGCTTTAATGGGATTAAGCAACTGATAGGTATTAACCTACCCTTTTATAGGCTAGAGAGGGGACCTAGCAAACCCTAACCAACAGCGTGTCAACTGGGCCCTTCCCATTACGGGCTTCAGTTAAACACAATTGCCTACACTTTGCTGCTCAACTAGGCCCGTAATTAAATAGATGCCAAAACCCAACTCAATAAGATCACTTTAGGGTTTAAAATATATTGGAATATCCATTAACCCGATTATATAAAATAGAAAATTAATTAATTAATGTAAGCCCATTATCGGAAATTTCCAACATTCTCCCACTTGGGCTACATTAATTAATTTGTTTTATTTAGAAAAACGATTTTTATTTTTGAAAACGACACTCTCGGGTTAATAACTGAAAATTTGTTTATGTGGCCACAATTTTGAAAAAATAATATTCCAATAATGGCATCTCAAAACCAATCCAATCCTATATAACCTCATTATAGGACTTTGGCGATCAACGTGTTAAGAAAATATTGCAACACATGACCTTCCATAATCACATATAATAAACATTATATTTTCATGGATCATGGGCCTAGTAGTGTAGTAAGAAATAGTGCCAACATGTGATCAAAATATACACTATTTCTTATCGGTCCTCAATGCAATTTCTCAACGACATGAAACTGTATTAGCGCAATTTCTAAACAACATGAAATTGCCTCAGTGCGATTTCTAAACAACATGAAATTGCACAACTATGTCACAATCCAACATGAGATCTCATAATCAGTGACATCCAGTCGTCTTTAAACTAAAATTTGTTTAAAGATACTGTTTCATATTTCCATTTCTCAGTCGACAGGAGAAAGGATAACGATAAAATCAATAATAATGATCATCAGAGTAAATGCTTTAATAGACATTATAAAAGCATTATTAGTTTGTATATAACTATAATATCTAGAAATACAAACTATATAGCTCCCACTAACAAAATAGATCAAAAGACTCTAAAACACCCATATTCTTTACATGTTCTTTAAACAAAATGGGTCGTAAGCCTTTTGTTAGGGGATCAACCAACATGGACTCAATTCTAATATTCTCTATCACAATGTCTCCATTTTTGACTAAGTCCTTAACAGTATAATATTTGATCTCCATGTGTTTGGACGCATTGCTTCTTTTTCAACATCATTCTTGGGGCATTGTTCTATGCTCAATTTATCTCCTTTCACAACAGGAGCTTCACCAACCTTGCAGGTTTGCATATTAAATCTTTTTAGGACACGATCTATATAACTTTTCTGAGATAATCCCAGAACCTTCTTAGATCTGTCACGATGAATTTCAATGCCTAAAACAAAGAGGCTTCCCCAAGATCTTTCATATCAAACTTAGCAGACAGAAAACTTTTTGTATCATTCAATAGATCAACATCTCTACTGGCAAGCAAAATGTCATCTACATAAAGTACTAAGAAAATATATTTACTCCCACTTACTTTCATGTAGATGCATTGATCAAACGTGTTTTCTTTAAAACCATATGATCTCACAACTTTGTCAAATTTCAAGTACCACTGACGTGATGCTTGTTTGAGACCATAAATAGACTTCCGAAACTTGCACACCATATGCTCCTTTCCAGCTTCTTTAAACCCTTCATGTTGCTCATATATACTTCTTCATCATCTCCATTTCTTCCATTATTCCCATTTTTCTTAAAGTCTTGGCTTTTCTTTGGACTATGAGCATTTGATCATTTAGGCTTCCATTTTCCCCAGGAACTCGATTTGGCATTAGCAATTACATGGGCCGACTCATTATTCTCAATTGCCACTGGGCCAAATACCCAGGACAAGATAAAAAGCATTTAACTAAGCTCAGAAACTCCAATACACAAGCTAATTTATCCTTGTTGAAAATCACTGTTACATCAGCTAGTTTCTTATATATGATATGCTGCCCAAAGCATTTTGGTTCCACTCCAAACAGCTCATAGACAATTTAGCTAGCAAGAAAATGGAAATAGTTTTCCACCAGCATATGAAAGCATGGAACTTAAGCAGAATTAACTTCATGCTCATCAACATACAAAATTGTGCCTAGACAGCATGTCACAAGTGACCCACTTTACTCATAGCATGGCATAAGCTAAGAGACTTGAATGGGAAGCAGAACCCAAAAAAATCCCCCTGACTACAACAGTGTCAATGCCTTCTCTTGAAATAGCTTAACTTAAAAATACACCACTCACAATATGAAGTCACAACGACCATTGTCAATGTCAGAAAGCATATAGCACCAGGCCTAGAGAAGTTTGTTTTCCTTTTTAAGGATGCCTGAGTCAGTGACAATGCCATCTAAAAGAGACTGCCATTGCAAAAGAAGCTCGGCCAATTGACTTAAGAAGCCATATTATCCTAATCATAGCCTAAACATCAGTAAGATATTCACTTACGGCTGACATGGCTTGAAACACGATTGCATAATTCTTAGACAACCAATTAAAATATAAAACAACTACTCCACCTTCAAATAAAAAAAATAAAAAAAAAATTGGATAGGAAAATAGACCTCCTGCCACATACAACACAGAATAAACTTCTAGCTTTTCCTTGAGCTAGGTATCGTCTTTGAACCCTTGAATTAGTATTAAGTGTTTTTCTTTTTTTCTTTTTTTTTGAATAACTTAAGAAGGCATCATGCACTGATTTCTCAAATTCCTCTGATTCCTCTGGAAATTCAGATATTACAGCACTTTCTGGTTCTTCTAATCCATCACCATCATTTGAATTTTGACCCTCATTGGATTCATCATATCTCTTCCTAATTTTCTGGTTTTTGTAAAATCGCTTCTTGTAACTGAAATGTTGTGACTTGAACTGTTTCAAAGGCTGAGATTTAAGGTAACCCTTCGAGTATCCATGTCCATTTCCAGATAATCTTAGTGGATCCACTTGTTGATGCTCCAACCCATTTTGGTACGACCAACAATCATCTGAAACATCATCTTGATGATGCTTTTGTCTATAATATGCCATTTCACTCAATCTCTCTTCATCAGAATTATATGCTACACCACTAAGTGAGTATAACTCAGTTCTATAATCTTCCTCAACCAATTCTACGCCGTTATCTAGATCCTCAAACTCACATACATTTCTGTTTGCAGGCATTGAACCTCTATGAGCATAGCCACCAAAATTTTCATCCATATCATACATTCTTCTTTTTGGTATCCTATTATAAGACTCATAGCTGCAGCCCTCTTCCACTTTCGATCTCTTCTTCAACTTCTCCTCCTCAGTCACACACTTTGAAATTAGGGCATTAACGCTCCAAGTCTCATTATGAGCGTTATAAGCAGTCTTAATCTGGCTGAATTCAGCTGGCAAAACATTTAAGACGTGATGCACAATATAATCTTCAGAAAGAACAATTTTATGGGTTTTGAGTTTGGACTGAATGTGGACCATCTTCAGTATAAACTCTCTAACACCCACAGTAGCATCATATCTCATATTTGTTAACTCATGCAGCAAGTTTCCAGCTTCAGCCTTGTCCAAGACTCTATATCGTTCTCCCACTGCTTCAAGGAACTGATGAGATGCTCAGCAATAGACCTCTTCATAGCAATGAGACTCAGTCGGTTGGATTTTTCCCATCTAACATAATGGGCCTTTTGATCTGCACTACTTTGATCATTAGGCTTGGGAGGTTCATTTTTACGTAGTGCCAAGTCCATATCCACAATTCCCAAAGCAAACTCTATATCTTACTTTCACCTCTTAAAGTTTGATCCAGTTAACATCTCAACTGTGGCATTGTTGTTGTTCACAGCAAAAGTAACTGTTTATTACACATAATGCAATATGATTAATTATGGGCAATAAACAATTCCTCAAAATAATTAGTATATTATAAACTCCCCTTTGGGCAGAGTGTATAATACACCATTATTTTCCACAGCATGAAAATTGTAAAACAACAACAAGGAGAATTACATATAATTGTCAAGAATCTATCCCCTTTGGGCAGACAAATCCTTTAAATTATACATCTCCATAATATCAATATATAGAGACGATAAGGAGAATTACATATAATTATCAAGAGCTTATTCACTTTGTGCAAACAAGACCTTTTAAATTACACATCTCCATTATCTCGACATATAGGAGAATAAAAACCCTAAGGTTTCAGAATCAATCGATGAAAGAGTCCGCATGAGAAAATAACGACAACAATAGGTTAAAAGGAGAAAATTTCGAATTTGTTCATAAAAGAAATTTGGGTTCTACAATCATATATGATAGGCTCTAATACCACATGTAATATTTTCTTAATATTAACAATCATTAAATTAAGAATAAATTCGATTCATACATGATTGTAAAACACCAAGAATCAGAATATGTACAGCGGAATTAAACACATACCTGTTTGAGCCATGGTCTCACTTGACTGGAAACGGATCAACCTGATATGATCGGTGATCTGTCGGTATGCTGGTTCTTCCTCTCTATGACCTATTTCGGTTTAGCAGCTTTAATGGGATTAAGCGACTGATAGGTATAACCTACCCTTTTATAGGCTAGAGAGGGGACCTAACATACCCTAATCAACAGCGTGTCAACTGGGCCCTTCCCATTACGGGCTTCAGTTAAACACAATTGCCTACACTTTGCTGCTCAACTAGGCCCGTAATTAATAGATGCCAAAACCCAACTCAATAAGATCACTTTAGGGTTTAAAATATACTGGAATATCCATTAACCCGATTATATAAAATAGAAAATTAATTAATTAATATAAGCCCATTATCGGAAATTTCCAACAATGTTGTCATAGATTCCCCCCTGATAATGGCCTTTTCCTGGGCGTTTTATTTCATACATGTACAGAACCGAAATGATGGCTGATGGGCAAGAACTCTCCGTTCTTTCTTTGAGCGGCATGTTGAATAAAGATAATATTATTCATAACATCATGAATCAAATGATTGTACAGATGAACAAGATTCGTTTCCCATACGTGGAAAACTGTATTTTCTTGAAATCATCGCATTAGCGTCCTATACATAAAATTGTCATCGTGGGAATTTGTTATGTGCTGTTTCAAAGATGCTCAGACGTTGGGGTTCAATTTGATAGCTCACAGATTATATATGTTGGTGGTTCGAAAGCACATACTCGTGCATCAAGTCGCAGCCCTAAAGCCTCCGTGAACCTCTTGTTTCCATATGTTCAGTGTCACATATTTTGGAGTTCTCTATACTATCATGTGGGAGCAATTTCGTATTCAAACCTCCCATCCCAATTTTTGTGCATGTCTTACTTTGCTCGAGTTGCGAGGGTATATATTTATGACTCGGAATCTATCTAACTTTTTTTTTTTTTTAACGATGGAATCTATCTACTTCAGACGGGCTTCTTTGTTATAAGGATGAAAATTATGTTGTCATACCAATGCCGATTCAATTCCACGCTGCGGTTAATGATAAGAGACGTGCATCACGTAAATGAAGAAACGTGTAGCATGAATGCAGGTGAGGTGCATGACTTAAATTCGATTCCCCAAGTTACCGCAATGAAAATGAATCCTGTGGCCGAGATCGCCGTCCCCGTTCTTGCTTATGTCTTACTATGTGCTCCATGAGTTAAAAAAAAAATGATAACAATCTAAAGTTCGGTTTGTTTTACGGAAAACACGGAGAAAGTTTTTCAGATTGTCGATGTTTGGTTAACAAAAAAATAGATTAATCAAGGAAAATATTTTCTATCTATAGAAAAGATACTTTCACAAGTGGGGAAAATCATTTCCTCTTTTGAAAAGAGGAATCAATCATTCTCCTCTTTTCTTCATCCAAGCCTCCCGTGCACTCATTTAATTATTTATTATTTATATTTTTAAAATCGAATATTTGATTTTTTTTTCTTTTCCTTTTGCTTCTTCTTAACAACTAATCACAAGTGAGCTCAAGCCTTTCCGACTTGTTTATGGCGAGGCTTGAGCTCGTTGATTTGGCAAGGTGGAACCTTACCCAAGATTGGCTCGACTTGACTTGCTAGATTATGGCAAGCTTGAGCTTGCCTATGGCCAATCACCAAGCGAAGGAGGCAAAACAAAAAAAGAAAAAAGAAAAGAAAAAATTAATAATTAATTAATAATTTTGAATTTTTTGATAATTTTCTTTGGGATTCAATTTTTCATACTAAATGACGGAATATATTTTGTAATTCATTTTTAAGTTTTAGCCAAACACCAAAAAGTATTATCATTTTCCTAAAAAATTAAATTGGAAAATAATTTCCAAAAATGATATATTTCTTACGGAACAAACGTCAACTAAAATTGACTCGTGCAACATGCTAACAAGACAAAACATACCTACTTATGAGTCCAACTCCAATACCACCACTACACATTACTCTTAAGGACAATTCTTATTGCCCAGACATTGCATCACTAATTATACAAAGAATATCTAATTTAACTTAGGTTACC
>MU090046.1:0-48915 GCA_014858505.1 Corymbia citriodora subsp. variegata
CCTCCGACGGCGGTCGCCGGGAGTCGCCGCCGTCGGAGGTCACGCCCAGCAGCGGCTCCACCTTCATTTCTTAAAAAAAAAAAAAAAAAAAAAGTCAAATGTGGAAGTTGACTTGCATTCTTGAAATGCTGAAGGCTGAATGCTGGTCCTCCCCTGCATTGAGCTTTCAGCATTCCCCAGCATTCCAAATGCTGGCATTTGGCAAATGCAGGTCCCAAATACTGAACCAAACACTAAAAAATTTTCCCAAGGGGCTTTGGGGGCTGAAAGCCCCTTGGGAATGCTGAACCAAACGGGGCCTAAGTTAAATTACTTTGCATTTTGGCAAAGAGTTTTTTAAATACTACACCAAACGCACCCAAAAGGGCAGCTCACTGGGAAGAAAAAAGAGAGAAAAAAGAGCTTTTGGGTGAGAGAGAGAAACAAAACGTAGGAGGGAAAGGGAGAGGAAGAGAAAAGGTGGGGTCTTTTCCCACTTGTCAGAGAAGTAAAAGACGAGAGAGAACGTGAGAGGAAGAAAAATAAAAGGGGTTGTCCTCTTGTGGGGTCTTCGAGCGCCAAAGCCGACGTCTGCAACTCCGCCGCCCGCGGCTGCTGTCCCGCCGTTGTCGCCGCACCCTTGCTTGCCACTGCCGACGTGACCCGACGCCTGCAACTCGCTGCCGCCTTCCTTCGTCCGGCGAGCTCCATCCCACGACGCCACTGCTGTTCACTCGCCGCCCGCGTGTCGACGAACAGCTGCGTCACAGCCTCCTGACGACGAGCTGCTACCGTTCGCCGCCGCTCGCTGCTGCCACGGCCAAAACAGAAACGGCTGCCGCCTTGCCGACCCGCTGCCGTCCAAACCTCCGACGCCAGCCGCCGTTCCCGTTCGTGTCCGGACCGAATCGATTCCACGAAGAATCTGTTCTCGCAGATTCGTTGGTCGTGAACCCGCCTCAACGCCGGCATAGTCCTTAATTATCGACATGATTATCTACATGATTATCTACATTTATCATGACAGATATTAATCCAAAGATAGTTTTGGAATTACCAAAGTTCCTAGGGATGTTTCTCTTAAAAAAATGAATTGTTGGAGGCAGGTTTCATTCTTCATCAAAGGCCCCTTAGGGCAATTATAAAAAAAAAAATTAACAATTTGAGTGGGGGATAAGGTCACAAGTCTTTCGAGAGTGCCTTGATCCAGACTTGTCCAAGGCGCATTATCTCTAGCCGCTTGGGTCAAGCACGCATCAGGTATTTTAGACTTTTTCCATTTTCCTCATTTTTTAAAATAATTTCTAAATAGTGTCATCTCATATCTCAACATTTCTCATAACTGAACAGATTATTGTGCGATTGCAACTGCTCTTGCTAATCTTGTAAATTTATTGCATGAGCCAGTTCATTGCAAGAGTTCACTTATCATTGAGAAGAATAAATCATAATTTCCATAGGAAGGGGAACCAATTGAAGAGGCGTGTAAGACCTCCTTCCAACGTGCCAATGGAACAGAAATAGTCCCCTTGCTTAATAAAATAAAAGTGAGAAATGCTGGCGAGGTGAAGGGCTCAGGTACGCCTCTATTAAAAAATCAAACTGTGAAAAAGCAGAAGCGAAAGCACTTTCTTTAGTTGAAAAGGCCCCTTGAATAGACAACAAAAGATGCAAAGCACATGTTAATCATCATGAGGAAACCGTTAATTAAGTAATAGAAAGAACAGAAACACACCCAATGGTTCCATAATATTGTACATAAGTTGTCTGTTTTGCCATTTATACAGGCTCCATTTTCGTTCAAGGTGCTTTGGACAGACGTGAGATACACAAGGACGCAAGTACCCTAAGATGAGAGAAAAACATCAAGATTTAACACTTTTGAGCGGACAATATTTACAGACTACACAACCACTCTTATAAGCCCAACATAAAAAAGAAGACGGGTCTACCCTAAGTGGGGTGCCATGAAAATGCTTGCAAATTTGATGGATGACTAGTGAGATTTATCGACAAAACCCATGAAACTTGAAGCAGGATGTTGAACTCGAACCATTAGTGCACTACTTGCTTCCTCAGTTGGTCATGAAACCTCGTGATGAATTCCTCAGCCTTGTGGTTCACTTGCCCATGTTTCTCATCACCCTCATCATCTGACGAGTAATTAGAGACCCTCACTGAGGAGGCCGAGAGCAGTGGGCTGCGTCGCTCGATTTGGGTGTTGACTGTGTACTCAGGGGTCTTCGCCACAAAAACGAGCGTCTCAGGGTACACGGGCTCGTCCTCCACGAAGTCTTCGATGACTTTTGGGAGCCTCGTGCAGGGGAAGAGTCTGGTCTTGTTCTTGGCCGAGTGGACGATGACTGGCTTCGGGCTGTTGCTGCACGAGAACTCATACTCGTACGCGTTGAGCCCAACTGGGTGCATTTTCCTCGAGCGGTGGTGATAGTGATTGAAGCTGCGACTCCTCAGCGATTCCTTCATGAGCTTCTTGTCTCTCACCTCGTCGATCATGTTACTGACAAAATTTCTCTTGGACATCAACCCTTTCCTGATCATTAGGAAATCGACTCTCACAATCTTCCATAGCCATGTGCCAATGATTGAACTCACTCCCGGTCGCAGCTCCATGACCAGAATTCAAACCCAGCGGCCCTCCTTTTCGACAAACACGAAGACTAAAAACTCTAAAAGTAAGTCCCTCTCCATGAGAATGAGGCCATTGGAAAATAGTAAGAGTTATAAGGAGGATCAAAATAAGCCAACAAAGAGATTCCTATATGGGTTCGATAGAGATTTCTCAGTGCTGGGCTTACATCAGTCAATGCAAAGCGTAAGCAAATTATAGGACGGAAACTTGGGCGGCCAAGCCTGGCAGGATCTTTACTATTTTATTTGAAATAATGGCTATGCGGGACCTCCGTCGGCGGGATTGAACAATGATTCCAAGCTCTTTTCCATAAAGTAATCTCCTGTCCGAGCAATTAGCAGATAGATCTCGCGACCTGGAATTCTTGGCATTCCCAGATAAATTACTATCGAAAGTGACGCCAACGGTGCAGATGGCTAAGTTACATGAGGTGGGTTTGATCTGGTGGGCCACCAACGTGTCAAAGGTTCTAGGGACGGATGCAAAGGTTTGAACTGAAATGGCCATCGTGTGATCCCTTGTGTGTTAATCTCCAGCGATGACCATACGGAGCAAGCGATGATCATATGGAGCAAGCTGTGATTTCATCTACTGTTACTGCATGTGGAGTAAACTCTGGTTTCATCTACTGTTACTGCAACACAGGTCGATCTAGCTCCTGTTCTCACCACCTTTAATTCAAATGAATAATAATAGATGGACATGAAAAGTAGGCTCCATTTGGTAATATTTGTATTTTTCATCATTTGTATTTTTTTTTGTTTTTTTGAAAAAAAAGAAGAATAGAAACCCATTCGGTAATGTCAATTAACATTTCCATTCCTTAGAATAAAAAATTGTTCCGGAAATTAGATTTAGAATAGAAACAAAAAGTAGAAAATAGTTTACTTCTTGTTTTCAAGAATAATTTTTGGAATAAGTCATTTTCTTTTTTTTATTTTCTTCTTCTTCCTCTTCTAACTTACCACTGGATGCCCACGGTCATTGGCCGCCAGTAGCCTTTTGCTGCCAAAAGAAGAAGAAGAAAGGAAAAAAGAAAAAGAAAAAAAAGAAAAATCTTAAAAAATTATTAAAAGGTTAAAATAAATTTTATGTCAGAAATTTTTTTGGATCATACCAAAATCATTTCTATTCTATTTCTATTCTAGGAGTAGAAATTTTGTGTACTTACTAAACACGTTTTTTTATTAAGAAATTGGTCACGGAATATGAATAAAAAAAATTATTTTTTCAAAAAAATATTATTTTCGGGAGAAAAATGTTATTGAATGTACTCATAGACCGAAACACAACGCCTACTGAGCTGACTGAATTTTTGTAGTCCCATTGTGCTGGTAGGACGACCTAGTTAGTGGGCGAGTTGGGCCTAGGCAAGGGCCTTAAGGCTACCCCTCCCTCCCTGCCTATATACTTATTAAAAGAGATTGTGAAATATGGTTTGCCAATACATTTACGACCACAAATAGGAAAAGATAAGCCCAAACTTCTAACAAAGTAAGGAAAAATAATATTAACTAAAACATAAAGTAATAGATAAAATAACACAAATAACTAAAATTATTTTTCATTCGTTTACAATCTCAACTTACTTTTAGATTGATAAATTTAACAATAAGAAAAATAAAGGCAATCCGATGAAGCCACCCATGTTTTTCCATTGGGCAGGCTTGGACCTCAAGAATTTTGGACCCAAGTAGGCTCTCTAGAGCCCACCTAGACCGCCCAATTAGTTAGGAGTGAGCATTGGTCTGGATTTGACTTTGGAGTAACCCAACTTGACCGGTTCTGGTTTGGTTCCTAGGGGACTGGATTGGTCCTTAGTTTTAGGACCCATGGATCCTACAATGTGTGGAATGCCCTAGGTACATCACGTGCTATACGTGTCATATATAAATTCTTTTTATTAATTTATTTGCAAGTGGAAGCACAACAAATAATTACATGCCATATCATTATTTCACTTATTTATTAACATACATATGCATCACTTGCAATACCACATCAACATACAAACACCTAGAATGGTTCGGTAACTCCTATCTCCATTACCATTCCTTCGCTCTCCAAAGCTTCCTATACAACACCGACCCAACATCTAAGGATTGATAACCTTCCCTAAAGTCGGCTCCTTGACACCATAACTAAGAGGTTCATGAAAACCTCTAAGCGATCACATCCAATCACTGTTGAAGATCACATACCATGCTACATATCAATGGGGAATTCACTAGGCAAATCTTACATCAACCCATACCATGATAGTACATTTACTATACATAAAAACCAAATTAAGCAACACAACATTTTCACAATCATACTTTATATGTGCCGGAGTTCCAAAAAGTGGTGTCAGCAAAAGAGCCATCCTAAATATATGAAAAATAAAGGGATGAGCTAAATCCTAGCAAGTGAAATATGTAAGTTTAAAGTAGGAATTCACCTTTGCACCTACCCTGACATATCAATTAAAATCATTGGAAATAATATAATTAATGCATGGGCGCACACTTTACCTTCTTTTTAAGTGCCTCACACGAGTACATACTATTATCTACTCCTTGCATGCGTATGGCATATAATTTCTCGATACATTAATATCATTTGATGCCTTATCAACATGCATATATGTGTATTCATGAGTATGCATCATCTTATTTGCTCTACCTCTTGAAAACGCATCATCTTATTTACTTCATTTCTTAAATACTCTTGGTATATCTTATGGGGTTTCTCAATTCTAAGGCATCTTGCAAAATTCACCTATGGGCATCCCACCATACATAATCTTTTTTTATTTTTAAAATACACAAGGTATCTCGACTCCTGAGGCATTCTGAAACATTCCTTGAGATATCCCCCCACACAAGGCAACATTGCCATCTTAACATGGACGACATTATTTTTCCTTTTCAATGCTATTATACAAAATTAATGTATATGAAGATTAGCAATATCAATATCCAATGCAACACATCATTCGACTTAACTATTGCCAATTGAATATATTTCACATCAACATTTTATGCATTGCGTAAATTCACATAATCCTTATCGAATGAACATATTTAACATCAATGTTCTGTACATAGTTTCCATATATAACGAATATGTATTTATTAAATGATGATGTTAACAAATATGAATGATTAAGATATCCATAGAATAGAAAGTATGAGAAAAAGAAAAGAAATTTTTAAATTTTTGTTTACATTCATTATTATATTTTTCTATTATCAATAATTGTTATATTTGGTAACATACCTTAATTGGTACTTGGTCAATGCTATACTCAGTAATCTACCATAATCAATATTCGGTAATTGCTATACTCGGTAACTTACCATTCTTAATAACCCGTTAGACTTAGTAACTTTCTCATTTTTTTTTTTTTTGCTCTTTTACACGTTTTTTTCATCAAAATACAACTAATGATTAAAGAATTAACTCAGAAAATCATCAATACAAAAGTTAACATGCCATTATGAAAATTCACATGAATGAGAAACCCAACATACTATTACTGAACTTACTCACATATGTTCATAAAACTAACTTGAAATAAACACCCATTAAGCAATAAAGTTAAGTACTCATTAGAATAACTTAGCTTAGTGCCTAGAGTTTTTACTTACCTCAAATATTTTGTACAAAAGACATAAACTTTAAATTCCTTCAATGAAAATGAACAAGATAGAGAATCAATAATTATAATTTCAAAAAAGACAAAAGTCATTTTTGGAAAGTAGTTAGAAATTGACGTGTTTACCTCATTCAAACCCAAAAAAATTATTACCAAGACTTTAATGATGCAAGTATGAGGCTGATGCCTTTACTTAGGGTATTGATGACAAATGGCTCAAAAAAAGTGTGAAATGAGAAGCCAGTGAAGGAAACTCTCTCGCTTTTGAAGTTGAAGACTTACCCTTTGGTAGAGTAATATTTAAGATTGAATTTATGGAGTTGCTTAATGAATCAAGGGTAAATCATGAGGTCTATGAGTAAATAGGCTTGTTGTTCCAATTAAAAGAGTTCATGTGGCTCTTAAGTCAATAGGTTAGGTATGTAGCACATTCTCATAAGCTAAGAGAAGAGATATTTAGGAGGGATTCATCTCCTTTGGCCAGGTAAGTGTATGAGTCACCCATTACATCAATGAAGTAGAGACTAATATAGATGAAATGGCATGACATCAACTATGCTAAATTCAATGACTCAACTTGCTAATGGAAGAAAAGATAGAAATATAAAGTTCGAAGCCTCACTTGCCAAAGGATAAAAGTTAGAGAATAAGTTCAAAGCAAGACTTACCAATGGAAGAGTGAGCTAAAAGAATAGCTTTCTAAAGTAGCTTTTTTTTGTTGAAATACTAGAGAATCAACGGAAAACTAGTGTTTGTTCTAAATGTTGATAAATCCAAAAGATATTTTGAACTTGTCAAAACATTTAGCAAACTTTCTAAACATAAGTTAATAATTAACTTTGAACTAGTCAAAACATTTGGCAAAACTTTTCAAATATAATAAATAATTAACTTAGTAACTTTTTAATCCATTGCTCAAACATATCATTCATATTAATCAATCGCATAAAATTTCTCACTCTGATCATTAATTGTAACTGAATTCCTACGTATTAATAAATGTAGGGATTTTCCAAATATCATTCTATACAGGTTGATTTTTAATCTTGAGACTTTAGGATTGGTCCAATCTAGACCAACCCTGTAAATATAATATATTACATATAATAATATATTTTTGCATACTCTAAACCCTAACATCTCTATATGTTCTTTCTTATACAGTTTTATCATGTAAATTAGAAAGTAGAAATCTAGTCCTAATTCGACCATAAAAAAAACCTCTTCCCTCTGCTTGCTTGCTACTTTTTCTTGAAGATGAATATGAAGCTATTCTTGATATTGACATTTTGATGTGGTGGAAAAGTATTGATTCGATATATAAAATCCTACTTTTGATAGCTTACAGTGTTTTGTCTATTCCCATAACTACGGTTGCTTCAAAATTGGCTTTTAGTACATTGAACTATTTGTTTGATGGCTTTCAAAGTTCTTTGACTTCTAAATTGGTGGAAGCTTTGATTCGTACTCAATATTGGCTAAGAGTTGTTCATGTGCCTATTAATATTGAAGAGTGCATTCAAAATGCCGAAAAGTTTGTATTAGGTAAGTTTAAGCATTGCATATTTCTTTTTACTTGTTAATTCCTTTATATATATATATATATATCTAATGAACAAATTATTTTTATTTTAATTATATGGACTGTCTTACTAATGAGATTACCATCAATAAATAGAGGTTACACATTGAAATTAAATGAATATAATTGGTGAGATGTTCTATCAGTTGTGATAACTTCAATTAAGTATTATTAATTATGTATTGTTTGTTGTGTTTTTAGATATTTAGAAGTTGGAGTGATCATAAAGAATGAATAAGATATGAAGATGTATAATTCATATTTTACTTCATATCTTATATTACATAATATTAACTTTTTATGGTTTGTTGCTTTTAGCAAATGGAGATTTTTTGTGCTACCTTATGTTAGATTTATGTTTGATACATATCAGTGTTCATAGTTTGATTGCTCAATATCGCATTATTAATGGATATGCAATTTAAAAGAGTAAGCTTTTCTTTTTAAGGTATACAAAAAATAAAACAAAAAAGCTAATTGATTGGTCTCAAGTTGATATTGAAACAAGAGCAAACCCATAGGGTTGGTCTGCCCCTCAATCTCACTTTAGCAAGGTCAATCCTTAATCCCAAAAATTAGGAACCAATACTATGCAAGTTAATCCCTAGGTTAGGTATTGGGCCAGTCCAATCTAGGCCATTGTCACCTTTACAATTAGCAAGTTATCCCAAGGTAGTGACCATTAAGGGGAGTGCCTTAAGGATAAACCGTTCCAAGTTTTATACAGATTCCACATGGAGCTTGGAACCTACCAGCTGAAATAAGTTGTTCATTTTATGGAGCTTGAAATTTACCTTGTATATTTTGGAACCTTAATCTACTTTGTCACAAGTTCTACTACCCGTTCTAAGTTTTACCCAAGTTTCACTCTATTATTAATTGAATGATTATAATGAATTATTATCTTTGATAACAACTACTTGCTTCTACGATCCACTGATCACAACTTATATTTAGACACATGAATAATATGAAATATTAATAAAATAAAAATCTCAGTCATAAAATAGAAGCTTAGATTAGTATTAGACAACATTTAATACCACGGGATTGCGCAAAGATATAGACTAAGAAAAACACTAAAACTTATTTTAGATTTTAAGTTCCAATTTCCATCTACCTAGAACCTCGAACCTCGAACCTACACGTCAAAATAGATTTGCTAACTTTGAAATCCTGAAACCTACTCTGCATATCTTAGAACTTGAAACCGACAGGTTTTGACCTGTCTAGTTCTTTAGTTTTAGGTTCTATCCTAAAACTATGCTCATTTCTAGCCTATCCTACTTATTTTGCATAATTTTACAAGATATCTCCTTATTTGATATGAATTTTTAAGTGTTGCGCAATATGACGATAATGTTGTTTTATGTTAATAGGAAATTATTTTTAAACATTGCAAAAACATTTTTTAAACGTATATTACATGTATGCATGTGTACGAGCATGTCATATTATTATGAACAATATATTAATTTATCAAGACCTCGAATCAATATTATCATGTCTAATTACGCTAGTAACAAGTGAGTATGATAATAAAGAAAAGGGAAAATACCAAATACCTTACCCGCTAATTTTCCAATATCACTTTGTATCCTCTAATTTTTAAACTACAAGTTCGCGCCTTTAGTTTCAAGTTGGACACCAAATTACACCAAACATCAGTCAAAATCCTAAATTTATTTACATAATGCCCACTTCTCTCCTAAACCACCAGTTAATCCATAACCAAGCCACCACAGCTAACCACTAACTCCCACCGCCATTGCCACCGTCAGCCACTTCCAAGGTATCTTCGTTCCCCGTCACCTTCCACCTAGCTCCGGACTAAATTTCTAATTTGGAAAGCCAAAAATTTCAAAATAAGCTTTTAAGTATATAAAACTTGTAGAAATTCTTTTAACTGATATCCTGTGTTTGGTTACTATCCCAAGATAGGATAAAATCGGATATAAGGCAAAATAGCCCAAATAAAAAAAAATTATATGAGGGAGGTGGAATTTAGGTGGATAAATTTCTTATATCCATAGCACAAAAACTACCTTTTCAGATAAAATAATATTTGAATTTTAAGACAGAAAAAGAAAATATTTGAATTTCTTTCTATCTTATAATATATATATCTTGTATATACA
This sequence comes from Corymbia citriodora subsp. variegata, assembly GCA_014858505.1. Taxonomy (NCBI): domain Eukaryota; kingdom Viridiplantae; phylum Streptophyta; class Magnoliopsida; order Myrtales; family Myrtaceae; genus Corymbia; species Corymbia citriodora. Next base: position 9,990 of record MU090046.1, read on the forward strand.
TTCAATATCTATATTTATTATATAATTTAGGTATATTAATATAATTTATTATTTAATAAATATTTCTTTAAAGAATGATGAAACGGGAAAAAGAGAGAGGAAATATAATTCAAAAATAAGTTAATAAAAATGAAGTACAATAACCCCAATTTTAAATTAACAAATTTAAACGTGAAATGGATCTTTCTAAGTCATTCAGCCTCCTCCTTCTTTGTATCTCTGGTTTATGTAGAAATTTCACAACTTCTTCGTAGTTCACTGTTCATGTCAAAGCTCGACGAAAATGACAGCAAAGTCAAAGTTCCTTCCCCTCTGTAGCTCTCTAGTTCACGTTACAAGTCCACGAAAGCAGCGAAAGAGTCAAATTCAATCTTTTTCGTAGTTCTATTGTTCACGTTGAAGTTTCGTGGAAATGGCGAGAGAGCCAAAGAACAACATTTTTCAGAATAACGAGGGTTCATAATCACGTCCTCTCTTTTACTAGATTTGGTCTTTGCTGACTAATTTGCCTCGTCAAAGCACAAGCATAGGTATCGCGGGTTATGGTTGCCTTGCCAAGAATACTCGATCGAATTCTAAGTATAAATAGCATAAGATGCATCTAAACTAGGGTATGTGCAAATCGGCTTTGAAAGATAAATCTTTGTTGAAGTTTACTCTACATAGAGAATGATATTGCCACTAGGTCAATCGCGATTGATTCTTCAATTTGACAATTTTGACAAGAGATGTATGTCTTTCTCTTATGATTTCCAATTCTTCTACTATGTTGATCTAGCTGCCAATGACTATATTAAAGTCAACATTCTTCGATGTTCATTATCCAAGTATCGACGGTGACTTGATATCTTGGTATGTGATATGGAAATCATCATGAGTTGATTATCACATTCTTGCTGTTTACGAGCAATCTGTATAAGGACGTCTTGCAATCCCGTGAAGTCCTTAATAATTATCATGATCATCTACACTTATCATAATAAATATTATTCCAAAGATAGTTTGGGAATCATCAAAACTCTTAGGATGTTTCTCCAATAGATGAATTGTTGGAGGCAGGTTTCATTCTTCGTCAAAGGCCCCTTATGGCAACTGAGGACATCGACATTTGAGTGGGGGACGACGTCACGAGTCTTTTGGGATTGCCTGAATTCGGACTATTCTAAGGCGCATTATCTTTAGGCGCTTGGGTCAAGCACGCATCAACATAGGTACCATCTCTCTCTCTCTCTCTGATTTCTAGATGGTGTCGTCTCATATCTCTAGATAGTGTCGTCTCATATCTCGACATTTCTAACAGCTGAATAGGTTGTTGCGCAATTGCAACTGCTCTTGCTGATCTTGGTAAATTTATTACATGAGCCTGTTCATTGCAAGAGTACACTTCTCATTGAGAAGAATATATCATCGTTTCCATAGGAAGTGAACCAATTGAAGAGGCGTGTAAGACCTCCTTCCAACGTGCCAATAGAACAGAAATAGTCCACTTATTTGATAAAATAAAAGTGAGAAATGCAGGCGAAGTGAAGGGCTCAGGTGCGCCTCCATAGAAAAATCAAACTGTGAAAAAGCAGAAGCGAAAGCACTTTCTTTAGTTAAAAAGGCCCCTTGAATAGACAACAAAAGATGTCAAGCACATGTTAATCATCATGAGGAAACCGTTAATTAAGTAATAAAAAGAACAGAAACACGCCCAATGGTTCCAACATTATGTACATAAATTTGTCTGTTTTGCCATTTATACGAGCTCCACTTAATTTCAAGGTGCTTTGGACAAACATGTGAAATACATAGGAAGGACGCAAGTTCCCTAATATGAGAAAGAAACATCGAGATTTAACACTTCCGAGTGGACAATATTGACAGACTGCACAACCACTCTTATAAGCCCAACATAAAAAAGAAGATGGGTCTACCCTAAGTGGGGTGCCATGAAAATGCTTGCAAATTTGATGGATGACTCGTGAGATTTATCGACAAAACCCATGAAACTTGAAGCAGGATGTTGAACATGAACCATTAGTACACTACTTGCTTCCTCAGTTGGTCATGAAACCTCGTGATGAATTCCTCAGCCTTTTGGTCCACTTGCCCGTATTTCCCATCACCTTCATCATCTGACGAGTAATTGGAGACCCTCACTGAGTAGGGCGAGAGCTGTGGGCTGCGTCGCTCGATTTGGATGTTGAATGTGTACTCAGGGGTCTTCGCCACAAAAACGAGCGTCTCAGGGTACACGGGCTCGTCCTCTACGAAGTCTTCGATGACCTTTGGGAGCCTCGTGCAGGGTAAACATAGGCTCTTGTTCTTGGCCGAGTGGACGATGACTGGCTCCAGGCTGCTGCTGCACGAGAACTCATACTCATACCCGTTGAGCCCAACTGGGTGCTTTTTCCTCGAGCGGTGGTGATAGTGATTGAAGCCGCGACTCCTCAGCGATTCCTTCATGAGCTTCTTGTCTCTCACCCCGTCGATCATGTCACTGATAAAATTTCTCGTGGACATCAACCCTTTTCTGATCATTATGAAACCAATTTTCACAATCTTCCCCCTCCTTGTGGCAACAGTGGAGTTCACTCTCGGTTGCGACTCCATGACCAGAATTCGAACCCAAAAGCTATCCTTTTCGACAAACAAGAAGACTAAAAACTATAAAAGTAAGTCCCTCCATATGAGAATGATGCCATCGGAAGAGTTAAAAGAAGATGGAATCAAAATAGGTCAACAAAAAAAGTTCCATGTGTGTTTGAGAGAGATCTCTCAGTGCTGGGCTTACACTAGCCAATGCAAAGTGCAAGCAAGTTCTAGGACGGAAACTTGGGCGGCGCGCCTGGCAAGATCTTAATTTAAGTTGATATGGTGGGAAGCGGGACCCGTGGTCGGGGGAATTGAACGATTATTCCGAGCTTCTCCTGTCCAAACAATCGACTGGAAGATCCCTCCGACATGATTTTCTCGAAGTTCAAAGAACATTACTGCAGACAGTGACGGCAACGGTGCAGGCTTGGTTCATGAGATCGGTTCGATCTCGCGGGTGGCCAACGTGTCACACGAACTAGGTGTTAATAAATTTCCTGACTCTATTGACTCAGTTCATTTCTCTGAAGATTCTTTCTATGAGTTACTTTCTTTCTTTTATTTTCAGAAATTAGCACAGGGACTAATGTGAAGATTCGAATTGAAATGGCCATTGTGTATTCTCTTGTATGTCAATCTACAGTGATGGTCATATGGAGCAAATTCGTTGTCCGCTGCTATAGTTTCATCTATTGAAATCGCGACATGTGTCCATCCAATCGGTCTGAATTGGGTCTACCAGTTGAAAATCGTCTCAAAACTGATCGGATAGAGCCGGTCGATGTCAGTTGATACCGATCAACAATGGTTAACTCTAGTCGATGGTTGACGTGGCAATTGATATAGTAGGCTAACGTGTAGATGATGTTAGGGATGACATCAACATTAGCGGTGGGGTGGTGCACATGTGAGTCTAACGTCAATGATGGCGTCACACACCAGAGGAGCATTTAGAGCATGAGATACCAGATGTGCGTAAATCTCACATGAGAAGAGGTTTGATAGCGCATGAGGTCGCGTGAAGTTTTGTTTTGAGACATGATCACCGTAAGGGCATGAATGATGACCATTTTAGCCAAAACTCGATTTTTGGAATATTAATAGATTTTTCTATTTTTTTATTCATGGATGAGTTTTTAAGTAAAAATACACGTTTGATAATGACACGGAATTTCTATTCTCAGAATAAAAAATTGTTTGATAACAATACAAAATTTCTCTCTTCTAGGTGGTGGCGGATAGTAGGGGCAATCGGCAGGGGGCAGGCGGGTGAGTGAGCGACGGCAGTGGGGGGTTCTCGAGGGGTGCCGATCAACGGGTGGGCAGCCGGCTAGTAGCGACAACAAGTAATAAGAAGAATTTTTGTTTCAAAAATAGAGAAGTAAAAAAATTTTACCTCTCATTTTTGTTTTAAATTCTAGACTAAAAATTTATTCTAGAAATAGAAAAATCAAATTGCAAATGAATTTCCATTCCAAAAACAAGTATGTAAAAAAAATAATTTTGAAAAAAATAGAATGATTATTATGTGTGCCCTAAAGGTTTGTTTGGTAACAATTCTTGGAACAACTGATTCTATTCTTTTATTCCAGAGAATGGATTTGGAATAAAAATTCATTTGGTAATTTTTTTGTTCTTGGGAACAAATTTGTTCTTGGGCATAGATTTAGAACATAATCAAGAATAAAAAAGAAAAATTGCTTCTTCTCTTTTTTCCCTTCCCTTTCTTCTTCTTCCTCTTCCTCCCAACCCACTGTCACCCTATCGTCGCCCCATTGCCACCTCCTAGCCACCGCCGTTGCCAGAGGCTTGCCAAGCCAGGGTTAGGTTCAATGAGCTTGCCAGAGACTTACTTAGCTACCGGTGAGGCTTGCCTAGGTCGATGAGGCTTGACCAGCCTGGCTGTGAGGCTCGACTAGCCTAATCGGTGAGGCTCAACCAGCTTAGCTGACAAGGCTTGAGATCGGACGAACCTCACCAGGCCATCAGCAAGGCTTAACCTCGCCTAGATCTACAAGGCCAAGCTTCATTAGTGGCCTAGTGAGGCTCTGACGGCAGTGATCACCCACTAAAGGAGGAAGAAGAAGAAGAGAAAAGGGTAAAATAAAAAGAAAAATAGAGAAATGTAAGAAAATTATAATAAAAGTACTAAAAAATAAAAGAATAAAAAAATTGAAAAGCTTTACCAAACACATTTCTATTCTAGAAATAAAAATTTTGAACAGTTTACCAATTACCTTTAAATACTTAAAAATTATTTTCAAGAGCAAAATAAAAAAAATCATTTCTAATCAAAAATTGTTCGCAGGAGTAAAATGGTTACTAAATAGGCCCTAAGTGACTCTTTAGAAGATGAAAATTTTGATAGTGGTGCTTAGTTTTAGAAACAACCAACTAAAGTGTTGAAATTGCATTTACAAGTGACGGCTCTGGAGGACCATGGATGTGGTGTGCATAGGAGGACGTGGGCCAACATCTAACGGTCTAATTGAGCTAAAATTTTATGATCTAACTTATTTGAGGGTGGCGAGTCTAGTGGTTGTGCCAGTTTTCCATAATGAGCGATGGAAGAATCTCAAGCAATAATTGAAGTTGCAGCTTTGGCAGAGAAAGAGAAATGACACAACAGGCGGAACTAACTTCGTAGCAACTATCATAGAACATAATCGATTGGGTGCTTCCTTATATAACCATAATAGCTCGAATACTAAGTTAAGAATTGTGACGACAAAGAGAAAAAATGTAATATTTTTTACATTATCAAATGAAGAGTACACGACCTTATAAATAGATTTTAAAAGATGACCATCTAAAATAGCAAAATATCAATTACAATCAAGGAAACTTCTAAGTATATATCCTACATCAGAAAAACAAAACCAGATGCAGCAAAGTGATGACACGAGAGCGGATTTGGTCCTCGGTAAAGAATGATCATTATCAATCTAATCGAAAGCGCAGCTGAGCAACTTGTACGAGTGAAGACTTCATTAGCCCAACGGCTTAGGTTTTTTTGTTGCGGCTTATAAAAAGTCAAAAATAATTCTTTTACTTTCCCCCCACAATCTAAAAAAATATATGTAAAAACTATATATGATATGCGTACCAATATTTAGAAGTTGTGAAACTTTCAATAATTTAAGATTAAAAAAAGACAATAATTGTGCTGCAAGATTTAAAAATTTAACCACTAAAACACATATGGCAATCGCAATAATGGTCCTGTTTACTTTGCTGACTTTGATTAAATTTAGTGTATAAATCAAGCCGAGTATTATTTCCTAGAAGTTGCTTGCCTGATATGGCTTTACCATGTTACGTCACTCATAAGTGAAAATGTTCGCACGAGATACCCCAAAAAAGAGTCGAGAAAACCCTAATAGCTCTAAAAGCACATCATCCCATCGAATCAGCCACCCCTGACACCAATCGCCACCAGCCATCAACCCACCGCTCGCAACCGTACACGCACACTAGCACGGAGACTGCCACCATTTTGCCGCCTTTCTCTCTCTCTCGTAAGCACGCAGTGTGTCATGAAAGTACGAAATCATCAAGTCTTCCTCATGCCACCATCCACCTTTGGGAAAATAACGTCTCTCAACGGTAAAATAATTCCAAAAATTGTTCGACGTCATGGGATTCCTCTAAGGAAAGGGTTATCCACGTACTTTAACAACAATAGAAATTTCCTTGAATTCGATGCTAAGCCCATTTAAAACATGTATTATCAAATCATCATTACTAATGGGAGAATTAATGATGGAAAATTTATCAATAATTACTTTCACAACTTTTAAATACTTAGCTACCAATCAAGTGTCATATTTTTTGAGAATTAAACTTTCTTTGAGACTCATGACACGCGAATGTGTCTGGTTGACAAAGAGATGTGAAAGTTTGCTCCAAGCCTCAAGTACTATTTTGGCAAAAGCAATGAGAAGCATGATTGAGTTTGACGTGGTAGCTATGTTTGCATGAAACAATAGTTGATATTGGCATACATACCCAATAAGAATAAGATGGATCGAGAGTTGTTTTGCCATTAGTAGCATTGGTGTTAGACGAACATAATATGGTTCCATCTACATGCCCCATTAAATCACAGCTTAAGAGCAGAGAATTAAACTGAATCAACCAGGAGGGATAATTTATTGATGTTAACTTGAAGGGTAGTTACAAAGCTAAATTGATTTACACAAGCATTGTGGTGCTCTTTAAAAAGGGGCTAGTGACTGTCATAAGAGTGCTGGTGTTCGAAGATTCTTCTACCATCGAAAAAAAAAAACTAAATAATATTCTTGTGAGTGATAGGCCCAAATATTATGTGAGATTTTATGGAATCATAACCAACTATTCTAAAAAACGTAAATTATTAAATGAATGCGTGATTTAATATTTTAATGTTCTAACACACTTCATTAGTCTCCGTCCATCTCAAACTGCTGTCCACATGAGTAGCCTACAAGGGGCAGCTCAACTTTAAATCAAGGTTGCCATGTTCTAGGGTCCTCGACGGTCGATGCTACCATGGCGATAATGCTGTAGAGAGTAGAGAGAAACAACCATCCAAGAGGACAGAAGATAGAGGACAGGGAGAAGTCAGAGAGCAAGCTAGCATCATTTTTCTCCATATGAAGTGAGAATTACCTATCACAAAATACATGGAAAATTTGATTTGAAGTGTAATATTAAAAGTACGACCAGCCAAATATTAAATATACGAGCTTTACACATTGCACGAAATATTCGATTTAAGCCCTAGCTATTTGGTATACCATTTGGTGTACGAGCCTTTCAGCAGCCTTACCAACGTGCTAGAGGCCACAAAAACTGAGATGGTCGCACTTCAATTTGTAAGCATTCGAGAACTAGCTTTTCAAAGGAAACAACTTATCGAGCAAAGAAGCTACTTGAGTTAATTCATTCTAACGTGTTTGGCCCAATTACTTCTCGGTAATATAGTAATCATCATTTTTTGTTACATTTATTATTGATTTTACTTGGAAAATTCTGGTGTTTTTTTCAAAGAGAAATAACAAGTGCTGGGTACTTTCAAACAATTCAAGGACTTAGTTGGAAAGGAGAATGACTATTTTATCAAAGCTAAGAGGAATGATCATGGAGGAGAATTCATTTTAGCCACATTCAATAATTTTGTGAGGATCATGGTATTCAGCATATCTTGACGGCTCCATATTCTCCTCCACAAAATGGCATGACTACATGAAAAAAATATGACCATTCTTGACATGACTTGAAGCATGTTGCAATGCAAAAAATTGCCTGAAGAGCTTTAGGATGAAGTCGTCATGTGTGTAGTCTATTTATAAAATAGATGTCTCACATGTGGACTTGGAGGCATGACTCCATAAGAAGCATGGAGTGGGAGAACACTTGATGTTTTGCATTTGAGAATTTTCAGAAGCATTGCCTATGCTTATGTCCCAACTAGAAAAGATCAATGTTGGAAGATAAGATCAAAAAGCTCATTTTTATCAAGTATGCTTTTTCATCCAAAGCCTATAAATTATCTAGGAAAATTACCAAAAAATTTATAAACCTATTGCAATTATACCGATTCAATCATAAACTTATTTTTAAAGCCAATTGAGTCATAAACCTTTTAATAATTTTTAAGCCAATTCAATCAAAAAGCTCATTTTTTTTTATTTTTTCAAATTCTTTTATTGATTTTTTTTCTCCCCTCCCTGGTTCTTCCTTTGTCTCTGACAACTGATCAGAGGGGAGGCCCAATCACTAGACTAAGGCAGGCTTGCCAATGGATCAGCAATCTCACCTCGCCTTGCCAAGCAAGCGTGACTCATCCAGCCACTAGCTAGGGTGAGGTTGACCCTGCCTAGCGATAGCGAGGTGAGCCCTCGTCGAATATGGGTGAGGTCAACCTTGCCAATCCCCAAGCGAGGCGAGCTTGTCTATTGACTAGCAAGGCCACCTCAATCCGGTGATTGGCCCTCCCCTTGGGCCAGTTGTTGGAGACAAAGGAAGAAGGAGGGAGGAGGGGAAAAACAAGAAAAAGAAAAGAATAAAGAATAAAGTTTGAAAAAAATTATTAAAAAATTGTTGTCGGTGCTAGCCAGCATCTACGTTAACGTCAGCCAGTCAAATTTGGCCGGATGAACTGAATTGACACAATTACAAAAAATTTATGACTCAATTGGCCAAAAAATAAATTTAGGCCTAAATCATCACAATTACAATAGGTTTATGATTTTTTTTGGTAATTTTCCCAAATTATTTGACCCTAACACTTTGAAGGTGTATATAAGAGAGATGTCATGTTCGATGAAGAAGGTATAGGGGTAGACAATCCAAAAGTTGAAGCGAATGTTTTGATTCCAGCCAAATAGAGTTGAAGGATCACTCACCAACTTCTTCTCCAATATCTTCTTCAAGTTCATCACCACCAACTTCTTCAAGTGGAGATGATGAACCTTTAGTACCAAGATCGAGGAGATTGTTTGAGCTTTATGAAGCCAACGATGAGATTCACCTTGTATGCCTTCTTGCATATTAGGAGCATCTTGTCTATGATAATGTTGTCAACAAAGAAAAATAGAGAAAAGTCATGAATCAAAAAAATTGAAGCTATTGAGAAGAATAAAACATGAGAGTTGACTGATCTTCCGAAGGACAAGAGAGCCCTTAGTGCCAAATGGGTGTGTAAGGCTAGATTAGTTGTGAAGTCGTATAAGCAAAAGGCTGGGATGGACTATAATGAAGTTTTTAGCCCCGCCATTTGCATGGAAATGATTAGATCAATTATTTCTATTGCAACTTAAAATAGTTGACAAATTTATAAAATGGATGTCAAATTAGCGTTTTTTAATTGCATCCTTGATGAGTAGGTACATGTTGAGTAATTTGTGGGTTTTATTATGAAATGTCATGAAGACAAAATGTTGAGGTAGGAGAAAGCTCTATATGGAGTTAGACAAGCATCGAAAGCATGAAATTCTAGAATTAATGCCCATTTCAAGGCAAATGGCTTTTCTCAATGTTTATATGAGCATGCACCTTTTTTGAAGTAAGAAAACTGTGATGTTCAATTGGCCTGTTTATATAGAGATTACTACCTTGTTTTTGCACGAAATAATCTAGTAGTGATGGATGCATTTAAGGCATCCATGGTAAAGGAATTTGAAATGACTAATAATGATTATATAAATTACTTCCTTGGCATAGAAGTGAAGTAAAATGCAGATGGGTTTCTTATTTCTCAAAAAGGATATGCAAAAACCATTCTTGAAAAATTCAATATGAAGAACCATACACCGATCAATACAATGCATAGCCAAGCTTTCAAAGTTTGATGATGGTGTTAATGTTGATTCAATGTTCTATAAAAGCTTGATAGGAAGCATGAGATATTTAAGATGTACTAGATTGGATATTATGTATATTATTGAGATTGTGAGTTGATATATGGAGAAACCAATGTCATCTCATCTTAAAGTTGCAAAAATGATATTTCACTATACCAATATAACCGTTGCTCATGTCTTATACTTTTGTCGGTCTAAATTCTTCTAGCTTGGAGCCTATTCAGAAAATGACTATGGTAAAGACATTGATGATAAAAAAAATATAGCAGGCTTTGTATTCTTCTTATATAACACTGCTTTCATGTGGTCATCAAAGTAGCAACCCCGTGTTACTCTTTTGACATGTGTGGCTAAATACATGGTAGCATCTTCATTGTTTTTCATACAATATAGTTGAGAAGATTACTCAAAGAAATTCAAATGGATTAGAAGAAAGTAGCAAAGATTTTTGTTGATAAAATTTCTACTATTGCATTGGCAAAATATCTAGTTCTTAATGAACAAAGCAAATATATCAATGTTTATATCATTTCATTTGAGAACAAGTGAGAGAGAGAAAGAAATTGAAGTTTTGCATGTGTAGACAGAAGACCTAGTAGCATATGTTTTTACTAAACCTCTCAAGATTGGTGCCTTTCGAAGTTTCCCTTTTAGCATATGTTTTTAATAAATTCACGTTTCTATGTCTACTTTAATGTTTTGTAAAGAGAAATTGATACAAATAGTTCATGAACTTTTGCCAAATGTGTAATTTAGTCATTGAACTTTTAATTTGTTCAATATGGTCCCTAACTTTAGCCTAATATGTAACGTGGTCCTAAAATTTTTTATTTGTTCAATGTGGTCAATGAATTTTTGGTACACGTTCGATACAGTCCAGGAACTATATAAATTGTTCAATATAGTCATTCTATAATTATTCAAGATCATGAATTATATTAAATATTTTTATACAATTTTGGGACTGTATTATATGTACCAAAAGTTCACATACCACATTGAATAAATTAAAAGTTGAGAAACCACATTGAATAAAGTAAAAGTTTAGTGATCAAATTGCACATTGGGGCAAAGTTCATCAACTGTTTATGTCATTATCTCTTTTGTAAAATATCTCCTTGAAATGCTAGATAAATTTATGTGCTAAAAAAAGAAGAAAATAGCTTATTTATCTCATTCTCTTTCTTGATTAGAATAAAGTTTGTGAGTGTTTTCATTTTCAAATTATTCTATCACTTTTAAGACCCAATTATAGGTGTGTTGACACTTAAATTTTGATTGATCATTCGTAATTTAATGCACAAAAATTTAGAGATTAATTTTAACCCATAAACAAAAAATATTAGGATTAAATTGCATATCATATAGTTTTAGGATAATTTATTATTGCATTTGCATTGGACATGTAGCATATGTGTTTCAATTGATGGTTCTAAGCTTTAATTTAACAAGTTGGACTAAGCCCACAAGGAAAAAGAATTTGGCTAGGCCTGTTAAGAGGTGACGAGTTGGAATATGAGAATATTCCCGGGAATATGAGAATGTTCCCGAAAATATTCATATTATTCTTTCAATATTTAGGGAATGTGTTGAATGAAATATTGAAAAAAAATATTGCACGTGGGATACAAGAGCTAAATATGCAACGTGTAAATTTATCATATTTCCTTAAATAACATAGTTCTCTCACCTATAAAAAGGGGGTCACACATACTGAAGGAGACACACACAAAAAAACACATAAAAGGGAGAGAAAAGTGAGAGAGGGGGTCAAAGAAAAGGGAAGGGGATGCTGAAAAAAGAGTGGGGGAAACATCAAGAAAAAGGTGAGAGTGGGGATCTTGGTGCTCAGCAAATATCTTGCACATTTGTTTTCTTGCTCACAGGATCCAACGAAGTCAATAGAATTCTAGGATCCAATCTGAGTTATTTGTAGGTTTCTTCGGTCTTGCTAAGAATCACCATAATTCTTCAAGCCGGAGTCCATCGTCGGTGAACATCCATCATCATCGCTCATCGCAAGCCACTGCCGTCATGAAAGTAATGACTTGAATTAGATGAATTCTCATGCTATTTGGGAACTCATCATTGGGACCTTGGCATCGTTCCTTGTTAGTCACATTCTCCAAGATAATTCTCTTCTAAATCAGGTAGTTTTCTTTAATCAAAATTAATTTGGTCGTTTTCTTATTTATTTTTACAATTATTTGGTTCTTATTGCGATTGGTGATTCGTTAGGTATATTTTCATGTCAAGGGTCATAATAATAAAAAATATTGAGCCGAGAGACATCGGATTAGATTTTTGATTATCGTAACCTTCCATCTTTGGTCGCAATGAGTTATATGTTTATATAGTTGTGTTCGTTGGTTTTATATTAGTAAATTTTACCATTAATAAAAATACAAAATTATTTTTTACATTGCATTGCATGGTAGTTTGATTGCATGATACTGTGGTAGCTAGGTTGCATCTTAGATTTATATAATATTTTTTTTAGATGAAATTTTCTAATAAGACTTAGTTTAGTTTCGGATTTTGATTTTAATAAAATAAAAAATCAAATAAAATAAAAAAATGAAAAAGAAGAAGAAAAAAGATCATGCATATGCATATAGCATTGTTACATCATTCATCTTATATCACATATCACATACATATTTAGGGTTATGATTACATATATGTTACAATAGTTTTTAATTAACATATGTCAATAGAGTTAGGCCATTTGAATTGCACGTCATATATCATTAGAGTAAAAATCATGCATGTTAAATTTAGATTAAAGACATACATAATTAATTTTACAAAAAATCCAAAAAAATTAGATGTCATCCCATTTAGAATTTATGTTTAGGACATGAAGTTTTAGTTATAGCTTGTTTTGCCTTAAGGTCGATCATGATTCTTATGTTTATCTTTTTGGACTTGTCAAATGTCATTGATTGTGATACGCATGCCCACTCATTTCCATGTTAGTGGCTTAGGTTAAAATCAACCAAGATTGCTTTAAAAAATATATATTTTTGAAACTTAAAGAGAAATGGTACTGAAAGGGCGCTAGTTTAACTTAGCATAATCATGTCCCCAAACCTATTAGACATCTGGTTCGCGGAAGTAAAGTATTCTCCTATACTTTACTTGGGTTTTTAATTAACCTTAATTGGTTAGTGGTGGCTCCTGATTGAATAAAATTACATGTTTAAATAGATTAAATTTTGAGTACCAAGTTGCGGTTGGTAAGGCTTGGGAGAGTCCGCACTAAATATTTGGACTTAGATCCATTAGTCTTCCCATGGTAATTCACTTTCGGGGAGGTCACGACAGCTTGGCGACTTCGCTGGGGGCATGAGTTAAAACTTGTAGTGGAATAGGTCTGTTTTTTTTTCTCTTTTAAAATATATATTTTTTGTTTGGCATCATGGAGACCAGGTATGCCCCTAAGATGAAGTGTTCAATGTTTTTGTAGAAAGGAGTTATAAGAGGTGTAGTGTTTGCTGGCTTTTTGTTTTGTAGGAAGGTGTTGAGGTTGAATGTTTTTTTTGTTCATATTGAAGTGATGTTTGCATTATTAATTGTTGTGCATGATTTTTAAATGGTTTTAGCACTACACTTTGCACACACTACCTGCCGTCGGACTTGGACCGCAATTAAGGATATTAGGATGGTATTGAGAAATGATCCAACCTTGAACGCAAGACTGTGATGTAGAGGTTGCCTTTCTCAACTTCGAAATTTTTTTTCTTAGTTTCAAAATGTTTATCCTTGTCTGCGAAATCGCATGACTATAGGATTTTCTTTGACTAAGCCGAAGCTAAGAGGACCCAACCTTTATACACGAGACTATGACTAGTCGGATCATTCTTCTTAGCTCTAATTTGCTAAGCCCTATAGTTTAGGTGTCAAACCTCACGTCTCATGTGTATGTCTATGTGATTGCCATTTCTCCTTCATGAAGTAAGTATTCTTACCTTACACTATGCAATTTTGTTTTTTAGGTCCATGACAAAAGGTCAATTGAATATAGAGAATAGTCATTAGATTGTTTTTATTTTCATGTCTAGGAGTTCAATTCCAACTTTAGAGTATTATTTCAATTCCTCAAATTGATGTTTTAGGAATTTAATTCCCTAGGGAGTCATTTTCATTTCTTAGATTAATGTCTTTGGAATTTAATATCACTTAATAAAATGCGCAATTGATTGTTGTCATGGACCAATATCATTTGTCATGATGCTTACTGTGCTTTTTTTTTACGTCAGGTAACATTGATACAACACGACTAGCTCAAGATCACCTATTCGTACTCGTTCTAGAGTAGCAATGGCTAATAACACTAAACAAGCACGTGTTACTAAACAAGCTCGTGTCGCTACCCTTGAAATGGAAATGAAGCAAGTTCTGAATGTCCTTGAGTAGCTGTCTAAACAAATCGATTCCCTCAAATTGAACATTGTCCCACCAGCTCCGCAGGTTGAAGTGGTGTTACCTCAACACCCTTTCATTGGTGATTCGAGAGATAAGGGCAAGAATACGACTGCAATCGACCCGTCAAACTCTGGTGATGCTCCTACAGTCAAAATCACTGACACGCCTCAAATTGTTGCTAATGATGAGGTATAAGTGATGCACCCGGTCATACCGAAAACCGGGTAAGAAAAACGCTTGGCGAAAATTGAGGAAAAGCTTAAGCAACTACAGGGTTCAGAATGCCAAAGCCCAATAGACTTTTCTCTTCATGTAAAAGTCAAAGTACTGAAAAAGTTCAAAATGCCTAACTTTGAAAAGTATAATGGCACCTCCTGCTTAAAGATCCATCTACAGACATATTTGGTCAGGATGACCCAGTATATTGATAATGTACCCTTAATAATTCAGTTGTTCCAAGCGAGTTTGACAAAGCTGGCATTGCAATGGTACATCATGAAGGGAATTAATCTCTTAGAGACTTGGGAGGATTTGACTGATACTTTCTTCAAGCAATATAAGTATAATATCGATGTTACTCTATCCCGGGAGAATTTGATTTTTACAGAAAAGAAAAGGACAAAATCTTTCAAGGCATATGTCACAAGGTGGCGAGTCGTGGCTTCTCAAATCAGTCCCGAATCGACGGAGAAAGAGTTGATGGATTTGTTTATGAACACACTCCCGCCTAAATATCAAAGTCGGATGCTTTGTTCGACTGCTGAGTCATTCAATCAACTAATCCCTGTTGGTGAACGAATTGAAATGGCTCTGTGTGATGGATGGGTGTCCGATTAGGCCAACTCGTATAAGAGATTCTCAGCCAAGAAAGCTAAGGAACCCCTAGCGGAGGTTAATGCAGCTTATGTCCAATTGTCTCGCTCCATCCAGAACACCCAGCAAGGAGGAGCGCGACCATTTTATGGCCATCAGAGGAACTCTTCCAGGCTGCTTCCTAAACCTTTGTCCAAGATTTTGCCGATCCTCCAAAAGAAAGGATTACCGGCCAAAGAGCTTAAGCGGACCAATCCTGAGCGTTTCCCCAACTACGACTCATCCAAACATGCGATTATCATATGGGGGAAGTAGGGCATTTAGTTGATGATTGTTATACACTGAGACACAAGGTCCAGAATCTTTTGGATGCTAAGGTGGTCTCCTTCTGCGATACACAATTGAATGTCCAGAATAATCCACTCCTTGACCACGCGGAAGATATAAATGTCATTTTCAGTTTTGATGCTGGTAGGAAGAAGAACTTGAAAGTACATGTGGATGATGTTTATGATAGTTTAGTTCGTGCCAGGTATTATTTAGAAATAGAAAAACCTACAATGTCTTAGAAGAAACAAAGAGTTAAGGCGATATCCAACCAAGGTATGATTGCATATGCGGACCATACTGGCATAGTTTCAACTATCACTCTAATCATTATTGATCTGGAAAAGGAGTTTACCAATCAAGGGGATGAGTTTGCTGACTGGAACATTAAAGCTGATGAGACTGACCCTCTACCTCTTGACATGCCACCATTGGAAGATGCGTTGGACGAGGATAGATTGATCATTATCGACACACCATTGTCTAATGAGGAATAGTTAATTCTTGATGTTACGCAACCCTATGCATATACAAGTGATAAAGCAGTGCCATGGTGTTATGATGCGGAGATAGATGTGGTCACTCGGTCGGGGCGCGCCTATGCTCAAGCCAACTCACAACTTGTCAAGTCGGTCACTGATGAGGAAGCTAAAGAATTCTTAGTTGTAATTAAGGCAAGTGAGTATAATGTAGTAGACCAGCTTTGCAAAATACCCGCACAAATCTAAGTCCTTGATGAAAGTTCTTAGTGAGATACACATCCCATAATCCATTAACCATGAGAAGTTGGAGGAATTTGTTGGGTCCATCTTGTTAAAAGACCAAATTGCCTTCTCGGATGAGGAGCTCCCAGGTGAAGAAAGATGACATAATAAGGCCCTTTATATCTTAGTCAAGTGTCAGGATACTTTAGTGGCCCGCCTACTCATTGATAATGGATCGGCTTTAAATATAAGCCCTCTAGCAACTCTGAAACGCCTAGGGTATGATTTGGAGAAAATTCGTGCAGCTAAGACCTCTGTTCGAGCATTTGATGGGACTGGGAAAGAAGCAGTTGGAGAAGTTGATTTAGACATGCAAATAGGGTTGATACTATTCAATGTGGTTTTCCAAGTTTTGGATATAGCCACTGCATTCAACTTCTTATTAGGTCGTCCATGGATACATGCTGCATGTGTAGTTCCTTCAAGCCTTCACCAAAAAATGAAGTTTGTGGTGCAATGGACGATTATTACAATCCAAGGGGAAGATGACTTTAAAATCTACCATGAGACAGCTATCCCCTATATTGAACCGGATCATAAAGCAGAATCCAATTATCAGGCATTTGAGTTGGTTTCAACTATTCATATTTCTCGAGGCACTACTCCACCAACTCCAGAAGTATCCAAATCTGTGATCATGGCAGGCAAGATCATGGTGAGAAGTGGCTTCACCCCTAGTGATGGCTTAGGCCGACATGGTCAAGGCACCTAACAACCAATTGAAGTGGGGGGAAACTCATACACAACTGGATTGGGCTATCGTGGTAGAGGTGGAAGATCCCATCGAGGAGGAGGAAGAGGCCAATGATGATTTGGCCTCACTATACCCCATATGAGGTCCGCATTCCCTGGTCTTGCAACAATGTTGCATGAGGAAGAAGGGGCAATCAGTACTCTAAAGCAGCCAAGTAGTAAATTCAATTATCCAAGTGCTGGGTCCACTGCTCAATCTAGTGAAGATGACGAGGTCAAAGGAATGATCGAATTGTTTGAGGAGAATTAGTGTTCACCATTGATGAAGCTCGAGAGTAGGAGAATTTTAATTGTCTGCATACTCCTCTACGCAGGAGTCTTTATTGCTTTCTTAGTTTCCATGTTAGGATTTCTTTCATTCCAATAATGTAATTTGCTTTTCATCCAATACAATACATGAAGATTTTCATGTTTTGAGGGCATGTCGAAGTACACCAAACTAGCCCTGTGATGAAATCCTAACAAAAAAAAAACAAACAAACAACGTGGAGCTAATTCTGAAGGCTAGGCTTCTTCATGTTCTCTCAAAAATTTCCAAAGTAAAAATATTTTTTTTAGCATGCATCTTGTTCACCCCGTTTGTCTTTTTGATTGTTTACTTTATGTCATGATCCTGCACCTATATGCTTTAATGATGACGAAGCCTCGAGTGTATAATCATGCATGTTTTACTTTTACAGGGGCAACGGATGGATGGTGTCATTTATCTTTGCAAGGAACCCATTTAGGCTCCCTTACAAAGAGGAGCAAGACATTGACACATTTTAGCTCTAACTTTGGAATTCGATGTTTGTTGCTTGTAGGAATAGAGCCTAGTTGCTTTATCATCGCGAAGCATTTTCACATGATAGTTTGCTTGTTTAGTTCGCCAATTTCACTCGAGATTTGTCAACATAGACAATTCAATGAATGGTGTGGAAATGTTTGAATTTGCTAGAATGATGAAAGGCAAGCCTTATCCTATATACAATCCCTTGAATATACATTGTGAGATGAGTATGAAAAAATCCATGTCGGCAAGGTAAGGGTTTTCTCACGAAAGGGACGACAACTAAAATGACGAGAGGCAGTTTGTTTCTCTATCCTAAGCACTACAAGTAAACCTTTGTTTAACCCTTTTGAGCCTAAACACTCGGAGAATTTCTTTTGTGTTACCCTTGTCAAGAACTACCCCATATCGGAGTAAATTGAGGTAAGCTAATGTTAAATGTGAGAAAATAGATAGAAATATTCTTACTCTCATTCGCATCAAACATACGAAATTTAAGTGCCTTAGGATGATGAAGAGCATTCATTTCTCTATCCTATACACTTATATCCTTTGCATCGCCCACTTGAGCCTACAAATCCATGTTTCACATGAAACCAGTTGGTAATCACTCCTACACTAGCACAAGGTGATTGTTCGAGCAGTTGATCTAAAGTGCCAATTGAGAATGAAGACCTCCTAATACAGAATGCCCAAGAGAGTCTGTAAAAAAGAAAAAGAAAAAAAAGGGTGACTGATGAACTGGGGGGCATTAAAAAAGCAATGTGCCTGGTAAAAGCAAGGCCGATGCCCATCGAGAAATAAACCAATCATAAAAAAGAAAAAAAGAAAAAAGAAAAAAAGAGAGGGGAAAGTGAGGAGTCAAGTGGCAAACTCTTGAGGCCAATGGGGGCATTTGTCAAGAAGACGATCCATGGCTAAGAAGAAAGCCAATGATAATGTTTGAATGATCACCAAATCTCATCCCATTATAGACATCTTTGAGCTTGACATATCGTTTTTTTTCTCAACCCGTAAACCCAGTCTACATTATGTCCCTCATAAAGTCTTTTTAGATTAGGGCACTTGAATTAACGTAGGGATTCATATGTTTATAAGTTTCGCTCGAAGAAGTACGAGCAAGGTTGTTTTTATCTCATTTCACAGGATTCTTGACTTGTAGAGCCGGAGATGATAATTGCAAAATATTTCTTCATAGCCATCAAATTTTCCTTTGCTGAGCCATTGACTAATATCACATTACAATCTTGGTAAAGACCTCTCAAATTGGTAAAATCGTACTACTTGCGAGAAAACACGAATGCTTGTTGACTTGATGGTAAGATCGAGTGATTCAGATGTTCCCCATTAATCGGGACAAACGGCCTTCTTAAATGAGAGTGAGTAAAAAGCCCTTTTAGACTAAAAGTCTCTCATCTAGCATTTTCAAGAAGCCACACTATGAGTGAAAATTGTCTTGATGATAATTCTAATTGGTGGAATGTAGGGATGAAAACATGAAAAATATGCATGGGTCTACTTGGGTTTTAATGTCCAAGAATGGTTTTAATTCTTCACTTTTCTGTTGAATGCACACTTGCTCTAATCATGTTTGATAGGTGGGTTTCTTCGGAGACCAAAGAGCTCCTCTTTGAAGCTATGAGTTTGTCCAAATACTGTTAAATCTTCAAAATACCTTATGAGAATTTCAGGTATTTGTTCTCAAGATAATTCAAAGTACCTGATGGTGATTCTAGGTATGTTCTCAAGTCAATCCAAATTCTTAATGAGAATTTCAGGCGAAATTTCTAGTGTCCTAAAACTTTTTCAGTTTTTAGTGAGAATTCCTTGTACTTGAACTTTTAAATAATTGATGTGATTTCCAGGTGTTTAGTGAATTTTTTCAAATGTTTGATGTGAATTTCAGATGTTCAAACCTTTAAATACCTAATGTGATTTCCAAGTGTTTAGTGATTTTTTTCAAATGTCTGATGTGAATTCCAGATGTTCGAACCTACAAATATCTGATGTGATTTCCAGGTGGTTAATAAATATTCTCAAATGTCTGATGTGAATTCCAGATATTTGAACCCATAAATACTGGATGTGATTTCCATGTGCTTAATCTCTTTTGAAATCTGATGAGAATTCTAAATCTTCAGATGTTTTGCAAGTCTCATGGAATTCATTCTGTACCTCAAGATACTCTATCATATTGATTGGTAAGTAACTATAAGTACGCTCTCTTTTCTTTTTCCTTTTTTTTTTTTCATAATTTGCATTAGCTTTTCCATGCATCATATCATATTGCATTTTAAAATGGGATTCATTTTCCCACAAAAAATAACATTATATTGCATATGCATGATCAAAATTTAGGTCTTAATTTATTTTTGAATGCGATCTCTGCAAGCTCACCTTCAAAGATAGGCAGCTATTAACACCTAAATTTTAATTGATTATTCATAATTTAATGCATAAAAATCTAGAGATTAATTTTAACTCATAAACAAAAAATATTATGATTAAATTGCATAGCATATAGTTTTAGGAGCATTTATTATTGCATTTGCATTGGACATGTGGTAGGTGGGCTTCAATTGATGGTTCTAAGCTATAATTTAACAAGTTGGACTAAGCCCACAAGGAAAAAGAATTTGGCTAGGCCTGTTAAGAGGTGACGAGTTGGAATATGAGAATGTTCCCAGGAATATAAGAATATTCCCGAGAATATGAAAATGTTCCCGAGAATATTCGCATTATTCTTTTAATATTCAGGGAAGGTGTTGGATGAAATATTGAAAAAAATGTTGCACATGTGATACAATAGCTAAATAGGTAACATGCAAATTTATCATATTTCCTTAAATAACATAGTCCTCTCACCTATAAAAAGGGGGCCACATACATTGAAGGAGACAAAAAAAAAAAAAACACAGAAAAGGGAGAGAAAAGTGAGAGAGGGGGTCAAGGAAAAGAAAAGGGAAGGGGATGCTGAAAAAAGAGTGGGGGAAACATCAAGAGAAAAGTGAGAGTGGGGATCTTGGTGCTCAACAAATATCTTGCACATTTGTTTTCTTACTCACGGGATCCAACAAAGTCAATAGAATTCTTGGATCCAATCTGAGTTAGTTGCAGGTTTCTTCAGTCTTGCTAAGAATCACCATAAATCTTCACGCCGGAGTCCATTGTCGGTGAACATCCATCATCATCGCCCATCGCAAGCCACCGCTGTCGTGAAAGTAAGGATTTGAATTAGACAAATTCTCATGCTATTTGGGAACTCATCGTTGGGACCTTGGCATCGTTCCTTGTTAGTTGCATTCTCCAGGATAATTCTTTTCTGAATCAGGTAGTTTTCTTTAATCAAAATTACTTTGGTCGTTTTCTTATTTATTTTTACAATTATTTGGTTCTTATTGCGATTGGTGATTCGTTAAGGTATATTTTCGTGTCTAAGGTCATAATAATAAAAAATACTAAGCCGAGAGACAGCGTATTAGATTTTTTATTATCATAACCTTCCATCTTTGGTCACGATGAGTTATATGTTTATATAGTTGTGTTTGTTGGTTTTATATTAGTAAATTTTACCATTAATAAAAATACAAAACAAAATATTTGACATTGCATCGCATGGTAGTTTGATTGCATGATACTGTGGTAGCTAGGTTGCATTTTAGATTTATATAATATTTTTTTTAGATGAAATTTTCTGGTAAGACTTAGTTTAGTTTCGGATTTTGATTTTAATAAAATAAAAAAATCAAATAAAATAAAATAAATGAAAAAGAAGAATAAGAAAGATCATGCATATGCATATAGCATTGTTACATCATTCATCTTACATCACGTAGCACATACATATTTAGGTCATGATTACATATATGTTATAATAGTTTTCAATTAACATATGTCAATAGAGTTAGGCCATTTGAATTGCACATCATATGTCATTAGAGTAAGAATCATGCATGTTAAATTTAGATTAAAGTCATTTAATTTTACAAAAAAATCCAAAAAAATTGGATGTCATCCTATTTAGAATTTATGTTTAGGGCATGCATTTTTAGTTATAGCTTGTTTTGCCTTAAGGTCGATCATGATTCTTACGTTTATCTTTTTGGACCCGTTGAATGTCATTGATTGTGATACGCATGCCCATTCCTTTCCATGTTAGTGGCTTAGGTTAAAATCAACCAAGATTGCTTTCAAAAAAATATATTTTTGAAACTTAAAAGAGAAAGGGTACCGAAAGGGCACTAGTTTAGCTTAGCGTAACCATGTCTCCAAACCTATTGAACTTCTGGTTCGCAAAAGTAAAGTATTCTCCCATATTTTACTTGGGTTTCTAATCAACCTTAATTGATTAGTGGTGGCTCTTGATTGAATAAAATTACATGTTTAAATAGGTTAAATTTGGAGTACCAAGTTGCGGTTGGTAGAGCTTGGGAGAGTCCGCACTAAGTCTTCGGACTTAGTAATTCATTAATCTTCCCATGGTGATTCACCTTCGGGGAGGTCGCGACAAGGTGCCAAGCAAATGGAGTATCTGGTTCAATGGAAGGACCAAGGAGCCGAAGACACCAGCTAGGAGCTGGAAGCCTCAAACCGCTCTTTCATTGCAAAGAACTAGGCAAGTCAACAAGGATGTCGACAAATTGTATGGGGGAGATTGTCACAAGTCATTTGTGAGTGCCTTGATCTTGACTGGCCCGGAGCGCATTGTTTATGGCTACTTGGGTCAAGCATGCGTGAATATATGCTTTAGACTTTTCCTATTTTCGATTATTTCTACATGGCGTCATCTTATGTCTCAATCTCAAACAATTTTCATAACTGAACAAGTTATTGTGCAATTGCAACATCTCTTGCCGATCTTGGTGGAGTTTTTACATTAGCCAGTGTACTGCAAGAATTCTCTTCTCATTGAGTAAAAGAAATCAGAGTTTCGACAGGAGGGGAACCAATTGAAGAGGCATGGAACACATGCTTCCAATGTGCCAACAGAACAGAAATCAGTCGACTTGCTAAGTAAAGTAAAGGGGAGAGATGCTGGTGAAGTGAATCGCTCAGTTGGGCCTTAAAAGGAAAGCCAAAATGTGAAAAAGCAGAAGCAGAGGCACTTTTTTCAGTTGAGACAGGCCCACTTGCATCAACAAGAAGATATCGTGCACTTATTAATCATCACGAGTAAGCTATAGATTAAACAAGAAAAAGAACAGATACATATGCAATGGTTCCATAATCTTGTACATATTCTTTGTGTTTCCATTTAGACACGCTCCATTTCTAATTGCGGAGCTTTGGACATACATATGAGATACATAAGAAAGACCGAGTCCTCTAATGTGAGAAAGAAACATCGAGATTTAACACACTTCAGAGTATACAGTGTTTACAGACTAAACAACCACTATTATAAAGCCCAACATTAAGAAGAAGATGGGTCTTTTTTTCTTTCTTTTGGAATCCTAAGTGGGTTACCATGAAGATGGATGACTTGTGAGATTGAGCAACACAACCCATCAAACTTAAAGTAGGATTTTATACTTGAACAATTAGTGCACCGTTTGCTTCCTCAGTTAGTCATAAAACTTGCTGATGAATTCCAAAGCACTGTGGTCCCCCTGCCCATATTTCCCATCACCCTCATCATTTGATGAAAAATTAGAGATCCTCACCGAGTAGAGCGAGAGGAGTGGGCTGTGTTGCTCGATTTGCATGTTGAATGTGTACTTGAGGGTCTGCGCCATGACAACAAGCGTCTCGGGGTATACAAGCTCGTCCACGACAAAGTCTTCGATGACTTTACGGAACCTCATGTAAGGGAAGTATTGGCTCTTGTTCTTGGCCGATTGGACGATCACTGGGTTTGGGCAATTCTGCAGGAGAACTCGTACTCATACCCGTTGAGCCCAATCCGGCGCATTTTCCTCGAATGGTTATAGTGATTGAAGCTGAGACTCCTCAGCGATTCTTTCATGAGCTTCCTGTCCCTTGCCCCTTCAATCATGTCATTGATAAAATTTCCCTTGGACGTCAACTCTTTCCTGATCATTACAAAAGCGATTTTCACAATCTCCCATAGCCTCGTGGCATTGGTTGAGCTCACCCTCAGTTGCAACCCCATTACCAGAACTCAAACCCAAAAGCTCTCTCCCTCGGTTTCTTTTTTTTAACAACAAGAAGACTATGTACTCTAAAATCAAGTCCCTCTTTATGAGAATGATGCCCTTGGACATTAGAAGAATAAAAAGAAGAGGAAATCAAAATTAGCCACCAAAGAGATTTCTCTATGTGTTTGAGGAGATCTCTGAGTGCTGGGCTTACACTAGCCAATGCAAAGTGCGAGCATATTTATGGGGAGGGAAAACTGAGCGGCAAGCCTGTTTATCAATTAATCTAAACCATAGAGACCCTAATGAAAATTAGCATGTAAATTAATGAGAGACGTTGAGTATTGAGAAGAGCGAAGGAAGGTGGTAGCAAGGTCCTAATGAAAGCATCACTACGACATTCTAGTGGACTACACAACGGCTCCACACATTTTCCTAGAACTCCCTGTGATAAATAGTTGACGTAACTATATATATGAAAAACGATAGTGTTTATAAATAGCTATTATCTGACAGTGGGTCCAAAAGTGAAGTTTACAGCTGATATTGTGAGTTGAATGGTGTACAACTGACTTGACGGGATTTGAAATTAGGGTTTCTTGCGCTCCTTGGTCAGAAGGATTGAAAATGATTCTTGAACTGCTCTTTTTGCCTAAAAATTAGCCCAGGAAGACCTTGCGACATGAATTTCTTGACAACTTTGGAGAAAGTCCAGGTTCCATCCAGGAATTTATCACAGAAAGTGACAGACAGACAGAGACTTGAGATTGAGAACCATCATCAATTTTATGAAAAACGTAGACCAAAATATGTAGCTAGCTAAGTTTTTTAGATTCATTACAGACCCAAAGAAACAAAACTTCTCAGATTCGTTGCGTGGGTTCGGACAAAAATTCTAAATCCCGTCAGTGGGTGGGCCGAGCCTAGCAATTGCCTTGAGCCCCAGCCCGCCTCATCATGCACCCATACTTATTAAAAGAGATGAAATATGTTTAACTACCAATTATACCGTGTTATTCAATATCTATAACCGCAAATAGGATAAGATAAGCCCAAATTTCTACTACTATATAGAATGATAGTATGAAACTCGTAGCTAAAGTATTACAATTTAATAACACAAAACCCAAAATTATTTTTGCATTTGCTTTCAATTTGTGTTTTCTTTTTTAGTTTTTATTTTGTCGGTTTTTCTTATCTAGTTGAAAATAAGAAAAAGAAGGCAACCCTATGGGCCCGGCGCCCATGTTTTTCTATTGAGTGACCGGGGGGAAGACTTCAAGAAGTTCAGGCCCGAGCAGGCTCCGTACATTGAGCAGGTGTATTCAGATGTGGCTTTGGCTCATATTTTGTCTGGCATGGTACATAGATTCCACACCTTCAACCGTCGCTTCCTCTAGCATCATCTTTATCTAATAACTTAAAAATAGTTGGTAATGATCCACAAATCTTATTCTAACAAACAATAATGAACATTGAAGAGACGCCTCCCATCGTCCTCCTCTTATCCTAAGGGAAAGTCATGACCCCACAAATTACAAATAGATAATAGAGATGATGATGTTTAGAGTTTTATGGAAAAAAAAAAAAACTAAAAACTCGGCTAGAGATGAACTATTCTTTTTTGGTTTGAGTTTTATATGGATCAAGTCTCGAGTCCACAGTCATAACAAGACATATACTCTTCATGTTTGGATCAAGTACCATTCACAATTGTGGCAAGAGAGTGAGTGCCACACATCGAATCCTATAGAATAGGAGTAATGACACGGCCGCCCTTCCACTGAAGGACACACCCTCTAATTACCCAAATTCAACTGTCGAAATCCTTATTGAAAGCGCTCTCGTTCTAATGATATGAAAAACACAAAGGATGAATGAAATGAGCAATTACAACCCAATGAGCAGTGTGTATATCTTCAGAGTATATTAAACATCCACTATGCATATTTATGCAACCAAACCATAACTCATTTAACCTAAATCCAGCATATAATAAACTTATAATAAGAGAATAAGTTACATATGCTACAACATAGCTATTTTTATTGCAGATTTCACAATAATATGATAACAAATATGATGGTCTAGCCCATTAATCAATTTCGTCAAAATCACATGCTAATAGTCCATTTTATCAACCAATCTTGTGCTCAAAACTAACCATGATCACATATAACACCCCATAACAAGGTGGCCAAGCTATCCCTTTGGTAAGGTCTCCACCTATATTGCCAATGGCTGGTTCATAAGGATATCCTAAATTAGTATGCATATCCACTCCCTCATTAGGCTCATAGCAATATTAAGCATCAACACAAATTCATAATAACATCCTTCATAATCCACAAAGCCAGATTTAGAAACCATTTCATAAATCACAATACATTTCCTAAATCATTTTAACTTCCATTTCATAAACCAGTTCACAAATTAGTATATAACCTTTTACAATACATTTCTTAAAACAATTCTGAAGCCATTCACAAATACCAAATTGTAATAAATATTTGATTTAAATTTTATGAAACAAACATGCTTTTAATAACTTATAATTTATTGAATCTCAATAACTTTCATGACATGAGTTTACAAATTCAAATAAGAAAAAACACCACTCATCTGGAAATGCCCAAAGCAAACAATGTGTAGCTAAATGAGTCAACAATCTTGTAATCCTATCAATTAAACGAGAATCGATGTTGAAACTAAATAAAATACCACCTCAACTATGAAATGATTATATTAAGCTTAAATGCTAAGAAAACGACTCCTATGCACTAATAAGTGGCTTACCTAAAGTGATTACTCAAATCTAAAAGCAAAGCAAAACTCGGCCTCGAAATCCTAAAATCACACTCCAACAAAAAAACCTAATTCAAAACAGCTCTCAACAAACCCTATGGCTCCGCAACAACATAATCCATTGATTTCATGAAATCTTGAAGCTCTATAACTCAAAAATCAGACTTTGACTTCACGGCAAGAATATTACAAAACTTTGAATAGATGGCTTAACTCCAAAAATTACTTTGATTGGATGAAAAGGGGTGCAAGCACATATCGACATTGTGATAAGTAATGAATCCGGCTCAGGGAGATGTCCATAGCGTGTGCAACCCACCTTTTCTTCCCCTTTCCTCCTAATTCTTTTCCCGTTCTTTTTCCCTTTCTTGCGAGCGTCTCGGCCTTATTGCCGAACGTCCACTTCCTCCTCTACTCTTGTTTTTTTCCTCCTGCTCCTCCTTCTTCTTCTTTTATTTTGAGTGGGTCCCACTGCTTCTATTTGACCCGGTCCAAAATCTCAAGTATTACGGTGAGAGAGAAAGCTAGCCATACATATAGAGCACAGAGAAGAAAAAATGAGCATAGAGAGACAAACCGGGCTGATGGTTGCGAGCAGGGGCGGCCGAATATGGATGACGACGGGCTGGCAACGTCACATTGTAGCGGGTGGCGTTTGGTGGAGGAGGCTAGGTTTTGTGGGTGGCTTATTTGAAAGGGACGGTAATTTTAGTCTTTTTAGATGTGGGGTTTTGATTGAGTATGCGATGTGATATTCTAAGAAATGAGGGAGGGAAAATAAAGATTTCTAACTAGTATATTTTTTCCATGCGAGTGAAAGAATAGACAATGAAAGCAAAGATCCACTTTTCAAAAGGAATTCATTACTTGGAGATATCATAAGAAAAAGGGGTTTGCTTATTTTGTCCAATGAAAGAGGGGAATGCTCATTTCCTCGAATGTAAATGATACTCCAATGTTGTGCTCAATAATGGCGTTCTGGTCGGACGTCTTCGCAATCCAACTTTAATTTCCAAGAAGGCGACAGGATGGCTGGATTTCAATGTCATCATGAGGATTGGTCAATTTCATCTTGAAGAAAATCATGTCATTTAAAGGTTTGACCACTAAACCGCGTATCTCAGCCGCAATAATTGTCTTGTTCACTTTATTAATCTTTGATTTGATATAGAGTATAAATTAAGGCTCCGTTCTGTTTCCTCGAAATTTCTTGTCAACTCTATTATAGCTTCGTGAGGTTATGCCACTTGGACCTGTGAAAAAGATCGCATGAGATAAATAAATTTGGGATACTTATAAACTTCACACCTGCCTTAATTTGCATCCTTGATTTTTAAAAAATTTATAATTAGCATTCACACCTAAAACCCATTAAGATAAGGACTAGAATACCCTTTTGCAAAAGGAGTTGAGAAAATCTTACCATATCTAAGCATATCACCCTAAAGAAATGGCCACTTCACCTAGCAGAAGCGCCAGCTATATGAGCCCATCATTGCAACCTTATAGACGTGTTAAAGATCAAGACGTCTCTCCACATAATGTAAAAAATGTCATAAGCATAAGTTGACTAAAGGCTCATTCAAGACGAGATGAGAACTTGTGACCTCATAATAGGCAAATGTGATACTTTACCACTAGGCTACCATGAAGATGAACATGATAGTTAACAATGTTTATATTTATGTATACGGTCCATCCGGTTGCAATAATTGAATAAGATTGTAATGTACTGACTATTCATTGTAACGTGATATGTAGAGTTATAATGACTATGACAATATTTGGTTGAAGCTATGCAATACCTATAACGCAAGATTGGTTTCATGAATAAAATATACAGCAAGGAAAATTATCATCGGAATTTTCAAGAAACACCTAAAATCAGAGGCGGAGGGATGTGACCGTGACATTCCCACATTCAAATTTGATAGATGAGGATGGCAAACCAAGTCATTGATACTTTCACTCCCGCACTTATCCCGTGAATTGATTATCACTTTCCTCATTCATTTATGTACCCCTTCCCTGTGACATAATTCATGGTTGGGACATTGTTGTTGCAGGTTGAAGTGAGCGTTCGGTAGCCCCGAGCCAACCCGTATTTAGGGTCTGCTACATATGTACTTGAACCATAGGTGGAGCTGACACTGACCATTCGGTGACGCCCCAACCAGTCTCGATTGGCTCGGAAAGCAAAATCAACGGATCTAAACAAGCGATACTCCTTTTGAGCCCTGCCAATTTCGCCATGCCCACCCCAGCTCAAACTAATCCTATCAAGCCAACATAGGAAGATTAATGTGTAATCGTCAACGGTTTGGTCCTGTACTAAGCGTGACCTGCTCCATTAATCAACCGAATCTAGCAATAGCATACTGTCAGAAAAAACTCTTTCGAGCACATGAGGCGGTTGATCGCGTGAAGTATCTTTCGTGGAGATCACATTGCCTTTCTAGTAGACGATGCCGTGGAGGGAGATCCTAGTCGAGTGGCCGCTCAAGACCCAATCACAGGTATCAACCGAAAGGAGTTTCTGGTTTGGAAGGGCCAAGGAGCTGAAGGACCTCAAGCCGCTCTCTCACCGCAAAAACAAGGCAACTTGCCGAGGACATCAACAAAGTGGGTGAGGGAGAGTGTTACAAGTCCTTTGTGAGTGCCTTGATCCGAACTTGTCCAGGGGGCGTTGTCCCTGGCCACTTGGTTCAATAGAGGTGCTTTAGACATTTCCTTTTTTTTTTACTTTTCATGATTTCTAGATCAAGTCATCTCATGTCTTAACATCTAAGCAGTTGTTGTCAATTGCAACTTCTCGTGCTAATCTTGGTAAATTTGTTAATTAAACCGGTGCATTGCTAGAGTCCACTTCCCATTGAGAAGAACATGGTCTCCATAGGAAGGGAACCATTCAAGGGGAGTGCAACACATGCTTCCAATGTGCCAATAGGGCAGATATTAGTTAACTTGCTTAGTAAAATGAAATAATAAGTGTACTGAAAGTTCTAAAATTTGTTACAAAATTGCAATTAAGATTTAAAACTTTCAAAAAGTGCAAATCATAAAACTTGTCAAGCTGATACAATTAAGTCTTTTCATTGACCAAATTCACAAACAAAAAATGCTACAAATCTTAGGATTTGACTGCAATAACTTGATATGTTTTAGGACTTAATTGCATGCTTTTGTGACAATTTTTAAGAATTGATTGTATTTTTTAAAAATTTTAAAACTTAATTATACTTTGTAACAAGTTTTAGCACTCTAAGTTCATTTATCTCTAAAATAAATCAAGAAATTGTGGTGAAGTGAAGAGCTCTGGTGGACCTCAAAAGGATAATTAAACCGTGAAAAAGCAGAAGCAGAGGCACATTTTTTTTAGTTGAAAAGGGCCCAGTTGCATCAACAACAAAAGATATCATGCACTTACCAATCATCATATGATTAAACCATAGACTAATGTAAAATGAATAGAGACAGAACCATTGGTTCCACAATATCGTGCATAGATTTGTTGGTTTTTCCATTTATACATGTTCCACTTATAATCAAGGAGCTTTGGACAGACGGGTAATACAAAAGAAAGACTGAAGTCCCCTGGTATGAGAAAGAAACATCAAGATTTAACACATTTAAGAGCGAACAATATCTACAGACTACACAACCACTCTCATAAGCCCAACACTAAAAAGAAGAAGGGTCTTATTTTCTTTCTTTTTATATACTAGGTGCGGTACCATTAAATTGCTTGCAAGTCTGATGGATGACATGACTTGTGATATTGATCCGCACAAACCCGGAAACTTGAAGCGAAATTTTGAACTGGAGCTTGGACCATTAGTGCACGATTTGCTTCCGCAGTTGGTCATGAAACCTTCTGATGAATTCCTCAGCCTTGTCGTCCACTTGTCCATATTTCCCATCAGCCTCATCATCTGATGAATAATTAGAATAATTAGAGACCCTCACCGAGTAGGGCGATTTGAGTGGGCTGCGTCGCTCAATCTGGATGTTAAATGTGTACTCGGGAGTCTTGGCCATGAAAACGAGCGTCTCAGGGTGCGCGGGCTCGTCCTCCACGAAGTCTTCGATGACTTTAGGGAGCCTCATGCAAGGGAAGCGATGGCTCTTTTTTTTGGCCGAGTGGACAATCACCGGGTTTGGGCTGTTGCTGCAGGAGAACTCATACTCGTACTCGTTGAGCCCGATCCGGCGCATTTTCCTCGAGTTGTTGTAGTGATTGAAGCTGAGACTCCTCGATGATTCTCTCATGAGCTTCCTGTCCCTCGCCTCGTCGATCATGTCATTGATAAAATTTCTCTTGGACATCAACCCTTTCCTAATCATTACAAAAGCGATTTTCACAATCTTCCATAGCCTTGTGGCAATGATTGAGCTCTTTTTCAGTTGCAACTCCATGACCAGAATTCAAATTCAAAAGCTTTCTTTTTCTACCACAAGAAGACGAAATACTCTATATTTAACTCCCTCTTTATGAGATTGATGCCACTGAAAATGAGGAGTTAAAACAAGAGGGAATTAACATAAGCCAACAAAGAGATTTCCATGTGGATTTGAGGAGAACTGTAAGTGCTGGGCTTACACTAGCTAATGCAAAGTGCAAGCATATTTATAGAGAGGGAAAATTGAGGGGCAAGCCTGGCTGGATTCTTATTATTTTATCGATTTATATGAGCTACAGAGACACTAATGAAAATTAGCATGTCACATTGAGTATCGAGAAGGGCAAAGGAAGGTGGTGGTAAGGTCCTATGGAAAGGACCACTAGGCTATTCTGATGGACGGAGCAATCGTTCCACACATTTTCCTAGAACTTCAGTTCCAATTTAATAATTGACGTGACAGAATAAAGAAAAAGAAAGATATTGCTTGAAAGGAGAAAATACATGCTTGCCGGCTTGCAGGTCCAAAAGTGAAGTATACAAGCTGAAATAGATACAGGGAGTTGACTGGTATACAACTGCATTGATGGGGTTTGAAATAATGGGTACGCAGGATGCTTGGTCGGAGGGATTGAAAATGATGTCTTCAGCTACTCTTTTTGCCTTAAAATTATTCTACGAAGATCTTGCGATATGAATTGCTTGGAGATACCTTGAAGAAAGTCCGAGATGTTATCCAAGAAAATACCACAGAAAGTGACATCAAGACAAATAATTGAGATTGATCAATTTTATAAGAAGCTATAAATGAGTTATTGACTATATCCGATGTAGGCTCCTCAATTAATGGGATACGTTTGATCTCGTGGGTCTCTAACATGTCACATGCATTAGGTCTATTAATTTTAGTTGCTGTAAATATTTTTCCCACTTTTATGGACTCATTTCATTTCTAATTCTTTCTTTTTAGCGAGTTATTTTTGTTATTTTAACTGGTATTTATGTGAGGGGAAGAAGGGAAATTAAGATAAAGATCCAGTTTTCATATGAATTTATTATTTGGAGTATCATACGAAAAATAGGTTGGCTTATTTTTGTCCATTAAAGGAGGGAAACGCGCATTTGCTCGAAACAATTTATAAGGATTTGTTTTATGTCTTTAAGGATAGAGTCTAAGATTAAGTATGGGACCTGAAGGTAACTTGATTGAAAAGAGAAGGAAAATTATAGAGATACAAATTTATGGTAAAATGACATTATCAACTTGCATTTTCATTTCTATATGGCTCAACGGATTTTGTAATTTCAAAAAAGAGGTAGGAGCAACTCAATCATTTCATCATTTCGTCGCTACCCTCCAAGTGGCTCTATTTCATTATATTCATTTCAACAGATGAATTTTAAAGGTCCTTCCTTTACCAAAAGGCCATATAAGACCTCAGGTGTGCTAGCTCCATCCAGTTTTCACCATACATCTTTTAAGATTAAAAATGATAAGGACGAATGGTAAATTTGACTAAGCTTTCCCATCAAAATATCAAAAGTTATATTGATTCAAAATAACTATAGAAATTTATATATAAATTTGCGTGGCAACATTTATATTATGAAAGTGAATGCCTCCGCAAGAATTAAAAAGTCAAAAATAAATAACTCCAAACAAATTTTAGGATTTCCAAGCATATTGGTACTGTTTAGTAGTGTTAAACTCCAAGGTTAAGTTCCATAATTAAATAATGACATTTTGGTCCGACATCTTTCATAACCTGACTTCAATTTCCAAGAAAATGCATGCTTTTCTTTGCTTTCCACTTGGCGACGGGATGGCTGGATTCAATATTCATCATGAGGTTTTAGCGTTTGTCATCTCGAAGGACGGAAATCGTGAGCCTTAGAGGTTTGACCAAGTGTATCTCAGCCGCAATACTTGTCTTGTAGTCTTTGATTTGATTTAGAGTATAAATTAGGGCTCCGTTTTGTTTCCTAGAAGTTTCTTGTCAATTCTAATATGGCTTTGTTGAATAATGTCACCATCAGGTGTTGAAAAATCAAAAGACAAATCAATTTGGGATAGAAGCTTCCCTTCCACAATAATTTGCATTTTCAATGTTAAAACATATAATCGGCATCCTGCGGCTAAATTTCCTAATATAAACATAAAAAGACTACAGCACCCTTCTAAAAAGAAAGGCAAGGAAACCCTACCAGCTCTAATGGCATATCACCCCATAGAATTGGCCACTTCACATAGAGGTGTGTAACGAGAACCGCTCAATCCAAAAACCACCCAAACTGGATCGGACCAAACCGACCGGTTTTGGGTGATTCCCATAGCCTGCAGTTTGGTTCCCGATTCTCATTCTTGGAACTGGTGGTTGGTCGGTCCAGTTCCCGGTTTCAACATGGGAACCAAATCGATTGGATCAGACGAGTAGTTTTTTATATATATATATTTAAAATTTCTTAAGAATTCGAGGAAAAAAAGAAGAAGAAGAAAATTCTTAAGAGTCTCAAGAAAACACAATTACATGTAGATTAAAATGATGAATCGATAGAGTACTATATAAACGAAGTAGGCTATCTTTGAGAACGTATTGTAATATTAACAAAGTTTTGCATAGAAAAGAGAAGTTATCAGTTCCACCGTATCAAATTGAACCAGTCGGTCGGTTTGATTCTCGATTCCACGATTGGCCAATCCGATTCATGATCCCAGAATTTGGGAACCAGTCTTCCTGGTCAGGTTCTTGGTTTCGATCACCCCTATCACATAGCACTAGTTGCCATAGTCCATCCACCCACTAACTTGCAACCGCAAACGCCTGAACTAGCACCGACACCACCACTTTTATGCCGCCCCTCTCTCTCTCTCTCTCTCAAAAGCATATATAGTGTCACAAAAACATGAAAACCATCGAGTCAACTAACATAAAATATGGAGGAATGGGGAAATGATATTTGTATTTCTCAATCTGTCAATTGTACAAGTATGTGACCGTATTTATAGTACAAGAAATGAATTGGAAAAAATATACATAATATTGTCTTCCTATTTTATCTTCTGAATATCCTCGAAATATTCCATGTCAATGATTTACTGTATCATCCATGTGATTAGAAACGTAATCAAGAATCAATCAAGGATTGGATCAAATCCTATCTCCAACACTCTCCCTCAAGTTGGCGGCTTATATATATCAAAGACACTTAGCTTGCTCAGTAAATTTGTATGTTGTCTCTGGCATAGTGGCTTAGTGAAAATGTCTATAGGTTGCTCCATACTTCCAATTCCTTGAATCATAACAATCCCTTCTTGATTTTTTTCTTGAGCGAAATGGCAACCAACTTTTATATGCTTTCTTTTTTCATGAAAGACTAGATTTGCCACTCGTTTAAGCACGCATCATTGTCGTAAAACAATTCACTTGGGCCATCGACCTGTATATCAAGATCTAAAATTAATTCTTGTATCCAAACTATTTCACAAACAATTTTTGCCATGGCTTGATATTCTAATTCGTTAGAGACTACTTCTTTGTCTCCCATGAAATCAAGGACTTTCCCAACTTAATGCAAAAACCATTACTAGATCTTCTTCTCATCGGGCAAGTAACATAATCCGTATCACAATAAGCCGTCATCTTCATGTTGCAATCATGAGATAAAAGAATTATGAGTCCTGGGCATCCCTTTAAATACTTTATAACCTTCAATTTTGTGTTCATATGGGACCACTTAAGGTTGTGCATGAATTGGTTAAGTATTTATATTGCATAACATATATCAAATTTAGTCATGGCGAGGTAGATTAGTTTCCCAAGAAGTTGCTCATATCATGATGGATTCTTGAGTAGTGGATCTTCATTTGGTGAAGATGAGTTCATATCATATTCAAATGTTGTTAGTTTGACATTTTGCTCAACATATATAACAACTAGTTTACACCTTGATAATCCCGCCTTTGATATAATTTCTAGGAAAAATTTTCACTAGCTAGGACATATTTCCTTGTCGGATTGAGCTATCTCAATACTAAGAAAATATTTGAGAGGTCCCAAATTTTTAATATGGAAGGTTCAATGCAAATATTTCTTAAACTTCTATGTCGCGACATCATCATTTACCAAAGTAAGTATATCATCCACATAAGTTAGCAAATAGATCAATAAAGTACCTTTAGTCCATGCAAACAAGACATAGTCATACTTGGAGTGTTAAAAACATTTGTAAGTGCCGTAGTAAATTTCGCATACCACTGTCAAAAGGCCTGCTTGAGTCCGTATAGGGATTTATAGAGATGACTTACTCAAGATTCCCCATGTTTGTGTAAACCGTATGGAAGTTCCATGTATATTTCTTTGTCAAGATCACTATAAAGAAAGGCGTTATGGACATCCATTTGATGCAATTCCCAATCACAAAATGCAGCAATAACAAAAAAGATCGAATAGTGACCTCTTTAGCAACAAGAGAAATGGTCTCATGATAATCAAAACTTTCTCATTGCGTGAATCCCTTAGCGACTAGTTTGGCTTGATAATGCTCAATAGAGCCATCTGCCTTGCACTTGATTTTGTAAACCCAATTATAGCCAATGGGCTTTATATGAGAGGGAGAAGGCACAACATCCTAAATGGGCATTATATGAGAGGGAGAAGGAACAACATCCTAAGTATTGTTTTTTGTAAAACCATGTGATCCAGCTTACATGGCCTTTTGCTAGCGCATATCAGTGCTGCTTCTTAATAAGAAGAAGGTTCTTGCTCTTCAAATATTCAACTAATGCAACACATATGTTCCAACAATAGCCGAATAATGAGACATAGAAAGATACGAGATGTTGTGCACTTGGAGAATTCAAAGTAGGATATATGTAATCCTTGGTTCATGTGGGAGGACAAACATGTCTTGTAGAGTGTCTAGGCCTTTCAATTAGGTATGACTCAGGAGTTGGCAAAGAAGATCCATTAATATATGGTTGTAACGGTAAATAAGGAGAATTATTCTCCTTAGAGGAAGGAAAAGAGACTTAGCCAATATGTTTGGGGATTTAGGGGGTACCGTTGTGGGAGACAAAGCCATTAACATCTGATCAGGTGCAATTAGAATGTACTGTGGCATCATAGAAATATCCTCCACCAATAAGAATGGTTGATGATTCGATGTTGATGTAGATGACTCATATGGAGATATATTTCCAAAAAAGGAAATATATCCTCATGGAAGACAACATCTTGGCTAAAAAAAGTCATATCTCCATTACTTTGTAACATTTTTGTAGAGTAAGGTACACAATAAAAATATATCGAAGAGCGTGAGGATCTAGTTTATCTTGATGGCCCACATTAGTCACATTACAAAGATAGCCAAAAATTCAGAGATAAGCAATGTTTGGTTGTTTTCCGAAAAGCATCTCAAATGGAATCCACCCTTCAACAATTCTAGTTGGCATGCGATTGATAAAATAGGTTGTTGTGACCACACAATCTCCCCAAAAAGAATTAGGAATGGAAGCTTGGTATTTGAGTGCTCAAGTTACTTCGGGAGATGCTGATGTTTGCGTTCAACAATTCTATTGGGAGTATAGGAATAAGAACTCTCATGAAGTATTCCATCAAAGGATAGGAAAGATTGACACTCAATGGAAAAAATCCACTCCCATTATTCATGCAAATTCTTTGAACATATTTATCAAATTGATTTTTAATTATGGACAAAAAATTCGATAGATAAGAAAATGTTAGACTTTAGGATTACATGAGGAAAATCCAAGTGGTGTCAGTATCATTATCCACAATGGTGAGGAACAAGCAAGATCTATCATGATGTGGAGTGTGATAAGGATCCAAAATGTCCATATCAATTAAGGAAAAAGCACTAGTGGCCCAAGAAACACTAGCTACAAATGGTGCCCATGATTGTTTTGCTAAAGGGCATATCTTGCAATTAGGATAAGGAAAACAAGCACTATGACCCAAACACTTACCTAAGAGAGATTTTATTGATGCTGGTGGCATTACAAGATATGCTCTTATTCAATGAAGATAAATCAAAATCTCTTGGAAAGTTTATTTATGCGTATAGTCCTTACGCCACACTTCCCAAGCCCATCAATTTCCCAATTGAAATGTCCTAAAAGGAACAATTTTTGGAATTGAAATTGGCGCGACAAGAATTGTCCTCACAAACTCTAGAAACATAAATGAGATTGAATTCGAAATCAGGAATGTTGAGAACATTTTTAAGAGTAATTTTGGGCTAAGATGAACTGTACCAATCTTTGTAACATTAGACATCTCCATTTGGGAAGATGAGCTGATACCGAAGAATGAGGTTTTTTATAGATATTAGAAAATAACACAAATTGTAAATTATGTGATCACTGGTACCCCAATCAATAAACCATACATCAACTGAATTAATATTTGTCTTGCGTAATGAAGTACCAGAAAAATTTGCAGTTTTGTTGACCATCTTTAATTGGTTTAGTGCCTTCATGATATGCTCATATTGGTCTTGGGTAATTGGTTGATAAGTCCTGTCAATTCTTTGTACCAATACCTGATAAGCAATAAATTCCTTCTCTCTTTTTTCTTTATTAGTAGGCTTTCCATGTAATTTCCAATATGTTCCAATGGTATGATATGGATGTTTGCAATGTTCACAATACTTACCCTTAATTTTTGAATGTTCCCCTCCCACTTTCTATGATGATGTGGCATCATAAGGACCATTTGATTTGGTCCCATAAGAGAGCAAATATGAGCCATTTGATCCACACTCGCACCTTTGACCTGAGTTATCAGATCAAAGCAAATATGAGCCATCTAATCCGCTCCTACGCCTTTGATTTGAGCTGTCGGATCGCAAACCTCTAGGATTTGCCACTTCTTCTTTGTCCCAGCATGGGACATTGATCATATAAAGCAGCCTGGAGCTCTGAGCTGGTTGTGGTGGTCTGAAACCGCCGTGAGCACGTTGCAAAGGTCTTGTCGGTGCAACAAGGGCCACACTCTCCTCCCTTTTCATACCCCATGGTCACGGGCCGCTAAGTTTTTTTTTGGACGGCAAAGTGGAATATTCGACCCAACGGTGGTACCGGCTCCATGGCGAAGATTTGCGAGCAAAATGGTATGTAACTTTCAGAGGTGCGGACCTCTGGAGTGCCATAAGTTGGCACAAAGGAGCACTTAAGTGCCAAAATCGGAGCAAAATGGATCACTTAAGTGCCAACGGCGAGAAAATCCAGCCAAAATGCATACGTGGCATTTTCCGGCGACAAACTTTACTTAGGTGGCAATTATGGAAAAAAAAAAACACATGTGGCATATGAAAATTATCTGACATGGACTATAAAAATACAGGTGGACTCGTGCAAGCTAAACGACGTCATTTTTTCACAAGAAAGAACGACGTCGTTTAACTTACTTTAGCTAAACACGATGGGTTCAGTCTTGTCTTCGTCGCCGGCTCAGTCCTGTCTTTATCACCGTTCATCTTCATAGAGGAGAGGGCACTTCATCGCTCGCCGTCGTCGCTCGCCATCGTCCCTCACCGTCGTCGCTCGCCGTCGTCGTTCACTCACCGTCGTTCGCTGGCTGAGGTTTGTGCTTTTCTCTCTCTATGGATGAAATTAGGGTTCGGAATTGTCTATTAGGGCTCGAATGGATAAATTAGGGCTCGACTGTGAAATGTGGGGTTCGACTAGGAGAGATAGGGCTTGTATGATATTGTGATA
This sequence comes from Corymbia citriodora subsp. variegata, assembly GCA_014858505.1. Lineage (NCBI taxonomy): Eukaryota > Viridiplantae > Streptophyta > Magnoliopsida > Myrtales > Myrtaceae > Corymbia > Corymbia citriodora. The sequence goes on from MU090046.1 coordinate 48,808, forward strand.
GATGATTTAGGGTTCAAATGTAGTGCTAGAGTAATTGAAGGGTTCGCATTGGCAATTTAGGGCTCGGCCGAGAAAAAATTAGGGCCGATATGCTACTGTGATGTGTGA
>MU090047.1:8183-19538 GCA_014858505.1 Corymbia citriodora subsp. variegata
AAAATTGCCAAAAAAGAAAAAAGCGTTCAATTCATTAAGTTTTTTTTTTTAAAATTGCAAAAAAAAAAGTTCAATTTCATGCCTTTATTTCCCCGAATCGTGCCATGAATTTCTTGTTTTGATTTTTTTTTTTAAATAAAATTTCCCGTGCCTTAAAAAAGAAAAATGGTGCAAAACGAAAAAAAGAAAGAAAGAAAACTTGTTTAAATGTTTTCCTAACTTGCGTTTTTTTTTCTTGTAGGTAAATATTAATTTTGTTGATTTGTATAAATTATTGTGCATGTTTTAAATGTTTTAGCACTACACTATGGCACACACAACCCTGCTGCCAGACCTGGGCCGCCATAGGATATTTTAGGATGGTGTTAAGAAAGATACCGCCTTGAACGCGAGACTGCGATGTAGAGGCCGCCTTTCTTTTCCCCGAAATTTTAGGTAGAGCCGAGGTTGAGAGAATTTGGCACGAACGCAAGACTGCGTCGGTCATATTACCTCTTAACCTCATTATACCTTTCTAGTTAAAAATCAAACCACACGTATCATCCGCATGTCTATGTGTTTATTGTGATCTTTGAGAGTAAGGTAATTTCTTAACCCTTTTTATTTGGTTATTTACTTACATTCCTAGATCCATGGCAACTGAGGTCAGTCATTTAAGTCGCTTGTTTTATATGCGATGGGTAGACACAATGTCCAATTCATTCCTGCTCCCAAGAAAAAGCTCCTCTGTTGGTGGGACCAATTAGATTGACCCGGTCAAAAACATGTTGAACATAGAATCGACCATCTCCTCCCATTTCTCCAAATTAGAATCCACCCTAGAGTCATGCAAGTGTTCCCTCATTTCCAGTGTCCTGAGACCTCCACTTTCATACTTGACAAATTCGAGTTTTCCCAAACTCTGGACAAATACAGAATTACCATCGGAATGCCTCTAGGAAATGAGCTCATGTCAACTCGGTAATTTGGCTAGCTCGATTTTATAAAAAAAATTGCGACTCCTTTAGTAAGGAGGGTTTTTAAGGTTAATTGGGATGTTTGCCCACTATCATTTTTAGTTGAATTTTTTTTTTGAAAAAAAAAAAAAAAACAACCAATTTTTCTACTGGTTTTCTTTGGGTTCATCATCGTCCCACATCAAAAAATAAATCCTTCAATTGCATGGGTTGTCAATTAAATTTGTGCCAGGTTGAATTTTTGTAAACATGGTTTTACCAGAAACATTCCTGTCCCTTAATCGTTTCAAAGAAAACACAAAAAAATTCTGAGGGCTGTGCCAGGAAATTTTACAAATGCAATCTTTTCTCATATCAAAGGATTTGGGCATTAAGAATTTCATGCACTCACTACAAAGGTTTCAAATCTTAGAAAAGTATGCCCTCAGTAGGATATACTCTTGTTGGTTTAATTTCCTAAGTGAACCTTGTTCCCAAGGCATTCCTATGGTGTGCTAATTTGTTTAGAGAGGGAGAAGCTCACTTTGCACTGAAATATCACAACCCGAGCCCATTACTTGGTTTGGCCAGGATCACTTTATATTATCCCTATGGGGTGGCTTGTCAATGCAGAGCCCTCTTGGAGATCCCTCCATTGCTCAAGCCCATTTTATTCCTAGTCCTCTTAATCATATGACCCAAGATCACTCGGAGGAAAGCCACATCATCAAGGATGCATGAAAAAATGCCACGCTGAAGAGATCATCATGCCTAGGAGACTAAGAGGACAAGAGAAGGCTCATCATGCTTTCATACTCTGCATTCTAAATCACCGGGTCCTTGGCAACCTACAATCGGTAGTCCCAAATGTGATTGACAAGCCAGCCAAGCAAGAGCATATCGAGTCTTTCAAGCGGAGTTCAGGAATGAGCTAGATACGTGTCTTTGGGCTAGTCCCAGAAAGCAAACAACTTTGCAAGACCAAGGCTCCTCATCGCATATAAAATGGCGGTCATAACCCCCGGTTTTTGTATTTAGAAAATTTCATTTTATTTCTAGTCTTGATGTTTAAGGACTTCTATTAAATATCTAGCATTTCAATTCTATCATTTCAATTCCAATTTTAGATGATTAGGAATGTCTTGTCCTTGGAATCCTCTTTTGATAAATAAAAACAACTGGACCGTTGCCATGGGTCAATCTTCATTTATCTCGTGCTCACGCATGCCCTTTTTGCGATAACAGGTGATCGTGAATTGCCAACCACCAGCCATCCGTGCATGGCCACACGCAATTGTGGATGATCGAGGTGATATGCGAAATCGCATTACTAATATTGAAGATGACATGGGACAAATCCCCATTGTCCTTCGACAACCTTCGAGGCAAATGGAGTCTGCTCAAACCAGGCTCAATCTCGTGACTGCCCTATCACGAGAGAAAACACTCAAGACACCTGCAAACATGCCAAAAGGTGACCAACATAGCAGACATTTTGCGAAAGTCATGAGTAAGCTGAGTGAGCTACAGGATCAATACCCCTTTGATCTGTCCAGCTACACTACTGTCAAAATCCCAGAGAAGCTCAAGGTGCCTAAATGTGAGGCATTCGCCAATGCTTGTCACCTAGAAAGCTACCTGCAAACTTACCTAGTCCAAAGGATGATTTGATCATACCAATCAAATCTGATTGGCCCCGCCTGGAGATGGTACATCATGAGGAAAATCACTCTCCTCAAGACTTGGGATGAATTAATTGACATTTTCCTTAAAGAATATGACCTTGACGTCAACATCGCCCCACCTCACAAAGAGCTTGTAAACAACGAAACGAGGAGGAAAAAGATTGTCATGGCATGTACTATAGTAGAAAGAGACTTGACTATCCAGGAAGGCCTAGAGCAGAAGAGACCAATGGGAGGAAACTTCGAAGTGATTCTGTATGACAGAAGGGCCACCAAACAATGCTCCATTAATGGGAAGCTTCCTACCAGGAGAGGTAAAGAACCCGAAGACATGGTTAAAGTTGTAAAACCCGTCCAAAATCGAGGCACCATGACGCTGCTTCCCAAACTTACTGTGAGAGCTAGGGTCCTAAAGGCACTATCACCCATCAACCTAGGAAATGAAACTCCACCGTCTCCCGGTGCCTTTGACAAGCTCAAGCTGGCAAAACGAAGGGCTTTACTCAAGAGGTCTGGACAAGGTGTCAAGAAGGGAAAGCCGGAACAATCCAAGCAATCGCCTGCCACCAGACAAGTGCAAAGTCCAACGGCCATTAAACAGCCACGCCGAGGCTTTGAACACCGCCCGTGGTACAGTCCTATGGAGACTTGCCAGCACTATACAGATGAAGATGACCATTCACATGGTAACTAGCTCTTGCCCGTATATGGACCCTAGAGCTTGCTAGGTGGAGGAACGCTCGACCTTCATGATTTTCCTTCCAATGGGCTGCTGAATTTGTCACCCAACTATCTGGGTAACATAGACGCCTCATCCTCAGTAGGAAATTTTGACCCCAAAGAAAGCGATGAAATCATCTCAAAAGAATCCAGCTATCCTGAAGGAGTAGAATTTGATGCCGCCATGAAAGGATTGGCAATACAGCAAAAGGAATAGTTCCTTAACCAAGACGTGGCAGGTCCATCTCACCTTAACAAAATGATGATTCCCGGAGGAATGGAAATAGCTGATTTCCTTAAATATAACGGCACGACTTGCCCTATGACCCATTTGCAATATTTTCAAGCCAAAATGAGTCGGTACGCCAACCAGGCACCATTCATAATTCACACCTTCCAAGAGAGTCTTATTAGGTCTACATTGCAATGGTTCTTCGTGTCGAAGATCTACCTCGTGCATGATTGGGATGTGCTATCCTCTGCATTCCTACATCAATACCAAGACAAGATAGGATTTGCGTTCCCCCTCAAGAATTTGGTTCATGTCAGAAGAAGACCAATGGAGGATTTCCAAGCATATGCAGAAAGGTGGGAAGCTCTTGTGAGCTTCAACGAATTAGTCCTCTTGTGCGAATGCTTCGAGTCTACCGGGGGCAAAGAACTCAAGGGCGCTTGATTCAGGAGTCGACGCCAGCAGCTATCAAGATCCTCCCTTTCACATGAGTTTTCATGGGTTTCAGTTGTTTTTATGATTTCCCATCATATCTAGTGTGTTAATACTGCATTTTCCATTCCAGTAATGTGATTTGTTTTTACTAGTGAATGTACAGTTTCAACATTTCATTTTGAGAGCATGAGGGAGTATCCCAAACTGGCCCAGTGATGCTATCCAACCATGAAAAAAAATCATCCAAGGAAAATCCTGAGGGCTGGGCTTTCTCATGCTTCCTCCAAAATATGCTTGTAAAATCAAAAGCATTTCATTACAAAAAAAAATTTCAAAAAAAATTCAAAAAAAATGTGTCAAATTTAACCTTGTTTGTTTTTCTGATTTACTTATATTGTGTCTCAGAACATCATCTCCTTGAAAACGGGGCATTTGAAACCAGCATAGTAGGTCCCAAGGATGTGGACTCAACAAATTCAGGAGTATTCTTTCAAGAAAACCGGGCCAAACGGAAAGATTACTCCATTTATAAAAAGGTATGTCTTGCTTCCTGACATGATCTTAGGAATGACGCTTTCTTCCTTTTCATTTGCAGGGAATAAAAGACGGGACGTAATAGGTATATGCACACGATCAAATTTGAAACATGNTCATTTCTAGTCCCAATGTTTAGGGAGTTTCGTTTAATATCTATTATATCATTTCAATTCCAATTTTAGATGATTGGGAATGTCTTATCCTTGGAATCCTCTGTTGATAAATAAAAACGACTGGACCGTTGCCATGGGTCAATCTTCATTTATCTCGTGCTCACGCATGCCCTTTTTGTGATATCAGGGGATCATGAATTGCCAACCACCAACCGTCCGTGCTTGGCCACATGCAATTGTGGATGATCGAGGTGATGTGCAAAATCACCTTACTAACATTGAAGATGACGTGGGCAAATCCCCATTGTCTTTCGACAACTCTCGAGGCAAATGGAGTTTTCTCAAACCAGGCCCAATCTCGTGACCGCCCTATCACGAGAGAAAACTCTTTTGACACCTGCAAACATGCCAAAAGGTGACCAACAGAGCAGACATTTTGCGAAGATCATGAGTAAGCTGAAGTGAACTGTGGGATCAATACTCCTTTCGATCGGTCCAGCTACATTGTTGTCAAAATCCCAGAGGAGCTCAAGGTGCTTGAATGCGAGGCATTCGCCAATGCTTATCACCCAAAAAGCTACCTACAAGCCTACCTGATCCAAAGGATAATTCAATCATACCAATCGACTCTAATTGGCCCCGCCATGAGATGGTACATTGTGAGAAGAATCACTCTTCTCAAGACTTGGGAGGAATTGACTGATATTTTCCTAAAAAATATAACCTTGACGTCAGCATTGCCCCACCTCACAAGGAGCTTGTAAGCAATGAAACGATGAGAAAAAAAGTTCGTCATGGCATGTACTGCAATAGAAAGAAGCTTGACTGCCCATGAGGGCCCAGAGCAAAAGAAACCAATGGGAGGAAACTTCGAAGCGGCTCTGTATGATAGAAGGGCCACCAAACAATGCTCCATTAATCGGAAGTTTCCTACCAGGGAGGCAAAGAACCTGAAAACATGGTTGAAGTTGTAAAACCTGTCCAAGATCAAGGCACCACGACATTGCTTCCCAAACTTAATGCGAGAGCTAGGGTCCAAAGGACACTAGCACCCATCAACCTAGGGAATGAAACTCCACCGTCTCCTGGTGCCTTTGACAAGCTCAAGCTAGCAGAATGAAGGGCTTTACTCAAGAAGTCAGGACGAGGTGTCAAGAAGGGAAAGCTGGAACGATCCACGCCATCGCTTGCCACCAGACAAGTGCAAAGTCCAACGGCCATTAAACAGCCACGCCGAGGCTTTGAACACCGCCCGTGGTACAGTCCTATGGAGAGTTGCCAGCACTATACAGATGAAGATGACCATTCACATGGTAACCAGCTCTTGCCCGTATACGGACCCTAGAGCTTGCTAGGTGGAGGAACGCTCGACCTTCATGATTTTCCTTCCAATGGGCTGCTGAATTTGTCACCCAACTATCTGGGTAACATAGACGCCTCATCCTCAGTAGGAAATTTCGACCCTAAAGAAAGCGATGAAATCATCTCAAAAGAATCCAGCTTTCCTGAAGGAGTAGAATTTGATGCCGCCATGAAAGGATTGGCAATGCAGCAAAAGGAATAGTTCCTTAACCGAGACGTGACAGGTCCATCTCACCTTAACAAAATGATGATTCCCGGAGGAATGGAAATAGCTGATTTCCGTAAATATAACGGCACGACTTGCCCTATGACCCATTTGCAATATTTTCAAGCCAAAATGAGTCGGTACGCCAACCAGGCACCATTGATAATTCACACCTTCCAAGAGAGTCTTATTGGGTCTACATTGCAATGGTTCTTCGTGTCGAAGATCTACCTCGTGCATGATTGGGATGTGCTATCCTCTGCATTCCTACATCAATACCAAGACAAGATAGGATTTGCGTTCCCCCTCAAGAATTTGGTTCATGTCAGAAGAAGACCAATGGAGGATTTCCAAGCATATGCAGAAAGGTGGGAAGCTCTTGTGAGCTTCAACGAATTAGTCCTCTTGTGCGAATACTTCGAGTCTACCGGGGGCAAAGAACTCAAGGGCGCTTGATTCAGCAGTCGACGCCAGCAGCTATCAAGATCCTCCCTTTCACATGAGTTTTCATGGGTTTCAGTTGTTTTTATGATTTCCCATCATATCTAGTGTGTTAATACTGCATTTTCCATTCCAGTAATGTGATTTGTTTTTACTAGTGAATGTACAGTTTCAACATTTCATTTTGAGAGCATGAGAGAGTATCCCAAACTGGCCCAGTGATGCTATCCAACCATGAAAAAAAATCATCCAAGGAAAATCCTGAGGGCTGGGCTTTCTCATGCTTCCTCCAAAATATGCTTGTAAAATCAAAAGCATTTCATTACAAAAAAAAAATTCAAAAAAAATGTGTCAAATCTAACCCTGTTTGTTTTTCTGATTTACTTATATTGTGTCTTAGAACATCATCTCCTTGAAAACGGGGCATTTGAAACCAGCATAGTAGGTCCCAAGGATGTGGACTCAACAAATTCAGGAGTATTCTTTCAAGAAAACTGGGCCAAACGGAAAGATTACTCCATTTATAAAAAGGTATGTCTTGCTTCTTAACATGATCTTAGGAATGACGCTTTCTTCCTTTTCATTTGCAGAGAATAAAAGACGGGACGTAATAGGTATATGCACACGATCAAATTTGAAACATGCAGATCGTAGTAGCTTAAGAAAAGCTTCCTGAGACGTTTCCTCCATGATGCTTTTGGCCTCCCCCATCTCTCGAGTTATCTTGGCAAGCCGTCCCTAAAACTCTGCATAGGCTACCTCCCATCAGTGCAAGCCTAAGCAGTGGTTCTTTCCGGCAACATACTCCAGAAGGATGAGCATTGCAATTTCATAGGCGGGACGTTCAACTTCGGCAAATTAGAAAGCCCGGAAAATGAACTCCTTCATTTCCCCTTCAAATTGGCTACTATCAACAGGGAGAAAATCCATACAATTCCATAGAAGCTTGAGGTACATGACTTTGCCCAACGCTGCTGATGTCTAACAATGAGAGAGAAAAAATTTCCATAGAAGAAAGGTGTTAAAGATGGATCGACCATCGTCGGCCATTTGTCTAAGGCCATGGGCAAAGGAGGGTCGCCCAAAATGATGCGCCAAATCTTCGTGAGGCCATAGCAATCACCAACATTCAAGATGCCGAGGAGTCATCGAAATACAAACTTTGCAGAAGGGTAACTTGGTATCGTTTCCAATACCTTCCTCTAACTTCATTTCTAATACATTTTCCCTGTTTTGACAGGAAGCATTAGTGTTCAAAAACTGACTTGAAAAATTAATTCAAGCCAACCGATACTGGTCAGCCAAGCACTTGGAGATGACCCATGTTAAATTCACCTCACTTGGTGTAAAATGACATGTCATTTTAGTGGCCGGATCCCTTAAATCAAAACAAAGCACGCTCCATGGACACCACCGGCACTTGTAGCCGAGTGGTACCCGGGAATGGACGCGCCAAGGTCCGAACGGGGGTTCGAATCCCCGAAGCGGCAATAGCCGCATGTAAAAAAAAAAAAAAGAAAGAAAAAAAGGTTTTTTTTCTTTTTCTTCTCTTCTTTTCTCTCTCTTTGCTTTTTCTGGCATACCAAGATAGAAAGTTCAAGATCTCATGCTCGCTTTAAGCCTCAAGACCCTAGGTGCATCCAAATTGGCGAAGGGTAATGCCTTATCATTTCCAATTTTTCAACTCTGGAAAATTCATACACTAACACATTCCCTCTCATTCTTTGTAGGGTTATTTGTCCACCAAAAGTGTGGATGACAAATGCAAATTGGCGAAGGGTAATGCTGTATCGTTTCCAGTTTTTCAACTCTGGAAAATTCATACACTAACACATTCCCTCTCATTTTTTGTAGGGTCATCTGTCTGCCAAAAATGTGGACGACAAATGCAAACTGGCGAAGGGTAATGCTGTATCGTTTCCAGTTTTTCAATTATGGGAAATTCATACACTAACACATTCCCTCTCATTTTTTGTAGGGTCATCTGTCTGCCAAAAATGTGGACGACAAATGCAAACTGGCGAAGGGTAATGCTGTATCATTTCCAGTTTTTCAATTATGGGAAATTCATACACTAACACATTCCCTTTTATTCTTTATATGGTCATCTGTCCGCTGAAGGTGCGGACAACAGAGCAGGAAGAGATATGTCTGATGACAATATTAAATCAACTCTCCTAAGTGAAACGGCGTCCTAAGTTTCGCCAAAATGGATAACAGGAATCTTTCAGGCCTTAATTCACATTTGCTTTTGGCTCTACTCAGCAATTGATTTCTGCACTTTCTCCTATGCAGGGCCAAAAACAAATATGCCTGTCCAATCAAAGACGGGACTTTCAATCTTGACTGATCATTCATGTGTCATTCCTCTTTGAGTAGAGACAATCCTTGAACGCTCATTTTTTAATAATCCCCCTATGTTCAAACACGTCTGCAGAGACAATTTTGCATCTCATGCTCTTAGAAAGTGTTCTTCTTTTGAATAAATTCAAACCATTCTAAGGCTGCAAACTCCTTTGTGCTTACAGCAATCCATGCCTTTTCAAAATGATTTTTGCATCATGATTTTTGTCTGTCTAAGTCATTAATTCCACTGGGGTTTATCAAATTAGACAGTTCAATAAACAATGTGAGATCAATTGAGTTTGCTAAATGTGGAACATCAGGATGATGAAAGGCAAACCATGACCTACACACAGTCCCCTGATTAAACACTTGTGAGGTGAGCATAGGAAATTCTATGTCTACAGGGTAAAGAGTTCTCTCGCGAATGGTACGATAACCAAAGTGATGAGGGGCATTTTGTTTCTCCACCCTAAACACTACAGGTTATCCATTACTTAACCCCTTTGAGCCCTGTGCCACGATGAAGTTTCTTTCATATTTCCCCTGTCAAGAACCACCCCACATTGGGGCAGATTGGAGGAAGGGACGACATCACAAGGTGAGAAAATGGATTGGAATTTTCTTGCTTGCACTTGCATCAATCTTTGGGTGTTTTTATTGCATATGAACACTTGTGATAATTTAAGTGCCATAGAAATGACGAAGAGCACCTTTGTCCCGCACATTTGTATCCATTGTACAACCCCATCAAGTTTGTAATTTCACTTCAACTCCCCACATTGGGGCAAAGAGAAGATTACTATCATTCAAGCAATATAAGCCGAAGCAGCCAACTGCAAATGAAGACCCAAGAATCTAGGACAGTCTTGAAACAAAAAAAAAAGAATGAAAACTAGGGGCATGAAAAAGCAGTGTGCCTGGTAAAAGCAAGGCCAATGCCCTCAAGAAAAAATGATGCTCGAGCAAAAAAGTCTCTACAAAGACGAGCTCCATTAAGGAGGAAGAAGACCGGTGACAACATCAAGATGATCACCACCTCTTGTACACATTTTTGAGCCAATAAATTCATTTGTTTCTCAACCCGTGAGCCAAATTTACATTGTGTCCATTTGAAAAAATCTCTTCTGACTAGGGCACTTGAATTAACATAGGAATTCATATGTTTATAAGCATTGCTCGAAGAAGTACGAGCAAGATCATTCCTATCTCTTTTCGCAGGGTTCTTGACTTGTAAACCCGAAGACAGCTGTGCAACATTTCTTGACCTTCGTGGTCCCTTTTGCTAAGCCTTTGATCAAGCCTACATTGCGGTCCTAACAAAGACCTCTCAGATTGGTAAAGTCGTACCATTTGCTAGAATATTCGGACCTCTGTCGACATAATGATAGTGAAAGGGTGAGATCCCGATGATCCTGCATTAATGGTCAGGACAAAAGAGCCTTTTCAATGAGAGTGAGTGAAAAGCCCTTACAGACTGAAGGTCCTTCATTTGACATGTTCAAGACATTCTCATTTTGAGTATGAATTGTCTTTTTGAAAATTTTCCCCAGTGGAACTTTGGTGATGCAAACTGACAAAATTGTCATGCATAAACCCCATTTGAATTGAAAAATTTACAGTATGCACAGATCATTTGTACATATTGCATATTTGTTTGACAGGAGACATACTTTCAGAGCAGAGATATCATTAAGCCTTCAGTTTACCATGAGGTAGGAGACCTCCAGGGATATCTCAGGTGCGTCCTCGATATTCCAGATAATCAAGAGGTAGGAGACCTTTTCAAGCATATAAGGTAAGTCCCTCTTCATTGACACCGTGTGCTTCCATAGCCTAGAGTCCCTCTTTACTGACGTGGCGTGCCTCTATGGCCCGAAGTCAAGTAATGAAAAAAACTAGTGTCCTTGAGAAAAATCAAGCACTTAACAAGATTGTGTCCCGAGAAAAGTCGGTACATCCCTGAGAGAGTTCTGGTAAGCAAATTGGTATCCCTAAAGAATGGTTCGGGTACCTAACAACTCTTTGCTTCTACAGGCGACCGGAGAATGGTCCGAGTCCTGGAAAGGCAATCCTTCGTCAAGGCGACCGAAGAATGGTTCGGGTCCTAGACAAACAACTCTTTGCTTCTACAAGCGACTGGAGAATGGTCTGAGTCCTGGAAAGGCAATCCCTCGTCAAGGCGATCGAAGAATGGTTCGAGTCCTAGACAAAGAACTCTTTGCTTCTACAGGCGACCGGAGAATGGTCCGAGTCCTGGAAAGGCAATCCCCCGTCAAGGCGACCGAAGAATGGTTCGGGTCCTAGACAAACAACTCTTTGCTTCTACAGGCGACCGGAGAATGGT